>JAFJTR010000074.1:0-149568 GCA_022559985.1 Parastagonospora avenae f. sp. tritici 18332-5
GGGCGGGGGATAAAAGCCACCTGTTCATAGATCAGACGAGACAAGACAGTCAATCACTTCAATCATCAACATTTTTCAAGAACCCCTTTAGATCTCACAACAGTACTGCTCTGCAAAAGGCTCTGATCGTTGGCAACCGCAGAACCGCCTCTGCGCCTCCTGACTATCTCCGCGTAGGCTCAGCGGCCGCACTCGAGCCTTCCCCTGTTTAAATTCCTTTCTGCCTCCGTACCTTGCTCTGTTCTACACACAACGTCTTGTATTACACCTGAGACCTGTACGTAGTATACCAATCAAGCATCCCCACAAGCTCTGACGTTCCTGCTCGTTGCCTCTCGTGACAGAACCCCGTAGAGACAGAACACGAACACAAACGCATCATCATCATAATCATTAATGCATCATCTCTTCATCAATAATCAGACATGGATACTCAGCTGTTCCAGACAGGGTTAACCATCGCTGCAGAGCCTAGCTATTGCAACACATTTTATAACACTCTAACTGCGCGCTATATGCTGCAACTACAGCAGCTAATAGAATTAATAATTTGCAACTGTCACGGTATCCTCCCGCGCCACTTTCACGTGACGCGCTTGCGCTCGCTTACGCGCACGTGCCGTCTGCCACCTCCTATCTTCAGCTTGCTTGTACGTAGCTTGATTGCTCCTTAGCTATCCTCTTGTATTACACCTGAGAATTGTATGTAGCATATCAATCAAGCTTCTCCGCAAGCTCTGACGTCTCTGCTCGTTGCTTCTCGTAACAGCAACAGAGTTACTATACAAAGTTAATAGATTGCGATAAGAAAATGCCGGGTTTTAGGGGGTACATAAAGCAGGTTTCAGGGGTTAGAATTTCCTCGCGTAACACTAAGCGAGTTTCTGCGAAAATCAGGCCTAAAACCCCGCCTCATATTGGCTAGGCGCCGCACGAGACCGTTTCCAATACGACTTGAAGCTCCGTATCTAATTTTTCCGCTCGCATTGTACACGACATTTCAATAGAGACTTGAATGATTATTTGATAGAATGTTTGGAGACTCAAGAAGAAACAGTTGGCAGACAACGCTATGAAGAAGGCTGATGCAAAGATGCAAGGATGAGAGGGGCAGCAGATGCTGCTGGTGAAGATCCCTGCGATCGGTACGCCGACCGTCGTACCGACCGTACGCCCATACAATGAACGAACGACGTGTGGATGGATTCTGATATGTAGCCAAAAGCTTACATATGAAGATGATAGACACGATGATAATGTGTAATCTTCGATGACTACCAGTTTGCCGACCTGGTCATTCCACAGCACCCACGAGAAGAAGTTTGTTTGATGTGAAAAGTCCTAAGAACACCATCTGAATCAGAATTATAACGTGAAGACTGACGAAACAAGTCGACTTCTCGATATTTGCGCCATGCTCTGAGACTCCTGCATATTCTTAAGCGCATAGCGTGCAACACGCCGACGAGAGCGCTCGCCATGCATGCAGTGGGGCAAGCCAGTGCTATGATGATGTCGCCAGCGATGCGATGAGTTGCGATCGGTACGCCGACCGTACGCCCATACACTGAACCAACGACGTGTGGTACACTTGCCAAAATGTTTCCAATCATAGTCCATATATCTACACATCTTACATGTCTCCCGTCTTCAATCTACTCGCGATCTCACCGCATCTGATACTCATCCAGCGCCATGCCCTTGGCAATCTTCTTGAGCAGCGCCTTTTTCAAGAACTGCTCCCGCGCCAGACTTCTTGTTTGCTATCATCACGTCAGTATTACCGAACATCGTACAATTCAAAACAGACTTACCTTCACGAACACATCCGCACTGACCCGCCCCCTATCTAGCGCCCGGCCAAGCACAAACAACGCATCTGCAATGCCCTTCTCCTCCGCCGCAAGTGTGTACAACTGTCCGCCAACAAAGGTTGGCGCGACGAGCACATCGTCGACATCCGGTGCCTGTCTTCTTCGCGCATCGTCCATGACGCGGTCTGCTTCGAGCATGGCGCCCTTGAGAATCTGCTCGTTCGAAGCGAGCGCGGCATCGAGCTGCTGTAACTCGCCGAGCTCGGCTTGCAAACGCGAACAGGCGGTTTGTAGCGCGGCTTGCTGCGAGCGCAAGGGAGTCAGCGCAGAAACATTGGAACTGACGGTCTGCCGGATCTGCGATACTATCGTCTGGCTGAGGACGCGTAACAGAGCATCCTTCTCAGGGTTCGGAGGGACGGGTGGTACAGGTAGTGGAACTTGATTGCCGGACTGTGAGGGTATAGTGACTTCGAGGGAATCGTCGAGCAGATTAATTGGAGCTTTCGGCGCGGGTGCCACTTGTTGAGGTGGCTGTTGCGGATGTTGCTGATATCGAGGATGTTGTTGTGGTGGGTAACCCGGCCGCGGAGGCTGTTGGTACTGTTGCTGAGGTGCAGGATACTGCTGATGCGGTGGTGGAGGTCCTTGGTAGTGTTGACCCTGGTTTGCTGGTGCTTGAGGGTGGGACGCTGGTGGACGCTGAGCATACCGTAGTGCGCCGCGTTGACCCTCGGGCGTGATTGGACTCACAGGACTTCCTGAGCCATAGGCGTTCTGCGAGTAGCCGGGACCTTGGCCATGTGATAGCTGATGTCCCGAAACAGGTGTGGCTGTGCTTTGGTCATAGTTCCCTTGCCGTGATCCATTCTGCACGGGCTGATGTGCTTGCTGCTGCCATTGCGGTGGCGCAGCATAGTTGTGGCCTTGGCCTTGCTGATATGGCGGCCTCGGCTGAGGCTGTGGTGGTGGATGCGGTGGGAGAGGTGGTGGCTGCGAATAGCGATCACGCGACGGCTGGGGAGTCTGTGGGCCTTGGTCGCCCGGTTTCGGCGGCCGTGGTGGAGGCGCGGGGCTTTGCTGTACAGGTCCTGGGGACGCTGATGCCCTCCCAGCGCTCTGAACGGAGCGCCGCCATTCTGCTGGAGGTGGGGGGACCGGTGGGGGGGCTTGCTGAGCGGGCGCATTCTGTTGCTGTGGTTGGCGCGACCGTACTGGTGGCTCTTTTGCAAACACGCCCCGTAGAACCGCCAGGAAGTCGAAGAGTGTAGATTTCTGCCCCAGAGTCAGCGCCCCATGTCCTTGAATTAATTGCGCCAGCAAAGGTACTGCTCGGCGCGAAGCATACACACATCCCAATATTGCGCCCATTGTGCCAAGTACGGGTGGTATACCCTGCCATCTCCGCTCACATGCTGCCCAGGCCGCACCGCCATGTCCTGCGAAGGCGTGATGTATACTATGGGCGGCTCTCGAGGATAGGCGTAAGGCACCCATATTGCTACCGGAAAGCCATAGGTTGCGCCGCGAAACGTGACCGGCAACGTCCCGCCAAGGGTGAGCAGAAGAGCGGATGTGCCATTTTCATATGCTGATGCTGTAAGTAGCTGTTCGAGGGCTCGGGCGAGCTGTTGCGGATGTGGAGGTGACGTACTATAGACCTCCGTCCGTGGGGAGAGAGACGGGTAGTGGGATAGGGCCTCGGCTGCGTCGTGATACGTCCGATTGACGTCTTTGTATTCCTTCGCAAATGATTAGCATTAGATTTGCGCAAATCCATGGTGGTAAATACACTGGTGAGCACGCTGTATAGCCAGTTGAGCACTTTCTCGGGCACGCCGGCCATGCTGGTTCGAGGTCGATGTTTGGCGGGGAAGATCCGAACACGACGTTGAGATGCGCGCGACACCTTGGCAGGCTACCACCAATGCATCGTCTGAGATAGACTAAGGAGTACCAGAATGTGTAGGTCACTGCAAATAATAAGCCATCGAGGGGGGTATCATCAATCATAATATTGACCGCTCTTGGCTGGCTTGCGCAGAGGGATAGAAGTATGGTACAGTAAACGTAAGTCGTGGCTTTCATCATCGCCCAAGTAGATGAGGCCTAAATATCCTCCTAGAAGCGTCATAATATACACAAGCGAGCGGTGAGAGGTATTTCTCTAGTGCTGGCTCCATTCAATTGTGTTGAGATCCACACCCTCCTGCACCAACTCCCACAGCGGGCTCAGTTCTCGCAAGAATGATACGCGCTCCTGCACCGCCTTCAGCACGTAGTCAATTTCTTCATCAGTGGTGAATCGGCCGATGCCGAATCGAATACTGCTGTGTGCGCTCTCGTCACTGCTGCCAAGCGCACGTAGGACGTAGCTGGGTTCGAGCGAAGCCGATGTGCAAGCACTGCCAGATGATAGTGCAATATCCTTAAGTGCCATAAGTAGCGACTCTCCCTCGACATAAGCGAATGAGACGTTAACGCATCCGGGATAATGGCGCTCTCTGTCGCCGTTGAGGGTGGTGTGCTCCATGGACAGCAGGCCCGTGAGGAGTCGATTCGACAGGGCCGAGATGCGCTTTGTGTCATACTGTCCTTGGTCAGCCATATACACGCAAGCGCATGAGGACAAGTTGGAGAACAACAGTTAAACTCAGACGGGGTGCACATTTATCAACACGGCGCGTCGACGGCCGAAGCCGCCCAACACTCTGAAAGCCATGCATGTATAAAGCAAATAATCATAGTGTGGAAGGGGAAAGAAAGGGAACAGTGTCACGTACCTCCATCTCCTCTTTGCATATCCGGGCGGCTTCTCCCATGCCAATGGCGAGCGGAGGTGCAAGAGTACCACTGCGGAGACCTCGCTCTTGGCCACCACCACTGATGATGGGGTCAAGCCTGACTCGGGGCCTTCGACGGACGTAGCATGCTCCAATACCCTTTGGTCCGTAAATCTTGTGGCCAGATATTGACATCAAGTCGACATTCCACTTGTTGACATCGACGGGGATCTTTCCAACTGCCTGTGCAGCGTCGGTATGGAAGAAGACTTTCTTCGACCGACACAGCCGTCCGATCTCTTCTACTGGTTGCACGACACCAATCTCGTTGTTGACGGTCATGATGCTAACGAGCATCGTGTCGGGCCGAATCGCCGCCTCCAGCTGGGCCATGTCGACGAGGCCGTTGTTCTGCACGGGGAGGTATGTGATGTCAAAGCCTTCGTCTTGGAGATGCCTGCAGCTATCGAGCACGCACTTGTGCTCGGTCTGGCAAGTGATGATGTGCCTCTTCTTGCCCGCTCTGCCGAAGAAACGCGCCACGCCTTTGATGCTCATGTTGTTGCTCTCGGTAGCGCCGCTGGTGAAGATGATCTCCTTGGGGTCGGCACCAATGAGGTTAGCGATGTGCTCACGCGAATCCTCCACGCCCTTGTCTGTCTCCCATCCGTAGGCGTGCGTCCGCGAGTGTGGGTTCCCGTAAAGGCCAGTCATGAAGGGCATCATCGCATCGACCACACGGGGGTCCATTGGTGTGGTGGCTTGCATGTCAAGGTAGATTGGCCGCGAGCCTTGGTCCATCACTGAAGCTTGCTTTAAAATTCCTGCAAATTGTCAGCATCATCGAGTCGTGGAGGAAAAAAACAGTGCTTACCAGCCGACGGACTCATCATGGCATCAGCACCAAGCCCTGTCGTTGGCATCGTAGCATCTTGCGCTCGCTCTCCAGTCTGGTGTAAGAATGCCTTTCGCTCGGCCTTGATGGTGGTGTCGACATTGACGGTCGCCTTCGAAGGCTTCGTCTCGGAAACATAATTTCGCCGTCCGTGGGCCTGGCCGGTGACAGCTCGCGAGCCAAAGCGCGAGAATGTGGAAGAGGGGTATCGGCGTGAAGCAATTCGGAGGGCCTGCCTCGCGATGGTGGGTGCAATATTAGACATGGTGAAGGTTATGTGGTTGGAGGTGGAGCGGAGACATCAGATAACGTTTTTGCCTCGAGCTCGATTGGAAGGGCGCTAGCGTGCCTGACATAAGCCGCCGCGATCGTCACTGCCCATTGTCCACTTGCAGCGCCCGGGTGATGACGGTGACTTATTCGATTGTTCGGGACATTCGGCGTTCATGTGCAGCATCCATTCTTCCATTAAGGCGCGGTAATTACTTCTTCGCGGTTCGATAGCTGATCTCCTTATACCCCCAGAGATATTTTACCTAGTCGTGTTCACGGCCCTCGGCGTTCTGCACCACCCGGCCGGCAAGTGGCTGTTCTGCTAAGCCACTGGTCCCACGTCATAGGCAGGAACCACCAAGACACCAAAAACGGAATACGCCAAACGCAACCCACCCGGGCCATAAGCCCCATCGCGTGGTCAACGCCCTCTCCCCTATAGCCCACTCCTCGCGACATCATATCTGCACTATTAGCACACATCAATCACCGCATTATACTACCACCGCCCATACCCCACCATGAGCTGGAAAGGCCTCACAAAGAGCGTGGTTCGGGTACGCATTAGCTTCAGGCACCGCGTTGGGCTTCAGTCGTTGGCTGACTCTTCCTCCAGGCACCACAAACCGTCAAGCAAAAGTTCAACATTGTATGTACACCTCAGCCCGCCACTGCGCTTCTCTAGACTATGCGCCGACTTCCGGGAGTGCGCGAGTACGCGCTAACATTTGCTTTGCACAGGGCGAGATCACAAAGGACGCCATCTACATCGATGCTGAACGCCGCTTCGAGGAGCTCGAGAAGGAGACGAAGCGACTCCACGATGAGTCGAAGAAGTATGCGCCCATCACATGTATGATCACCGAAGCTTGTTACTGACTTGCGCCAGGTACTTTGAGGCCATCAACGGTGTGTAGAAACATGTCGCGTGCTCTCCCACACACCGTCTAACATATTCTCGCAGGAATGCTCACTCACCAAATCGAATTCTCGAAAGCGATCGCGGAAATCTACAAGCCCATCTCCGGACGAATGTCGGATCCCACCTCATTTCACGACGAAGGAAACTCTGCCGGCATAGAAGCATGCGAACAGTATGAGACCGTAGTGGGCGAGCTGCAGGAGACACTGAAGCCCGAGTTGGAGATGATCGAATCCCGGGTTATCCGGCCGGCGGATGAGCTCCTGGAGATCATCAAAGCGGTACGGAAGATTGCAGCCAAGCGCGACCACAAGCAGCTCGACTACGATCGTCAGCGTGCAGCACTCAAAAAGCTCCAAGACAAGAAGGAGAAGACGCTGAAGGATGAGAAGGCGATCTACAAAGCTGAAAACGACGTGGAGCAGGCGACGACCGATTACAATTACTTCAACGATCTGCTCAAGGACGAGCTGCCCAAGCTCTTCATGCTGGAGCGCGAGTTCATTCAGCCGTTGTTCCAGTCCTTCTACTACATGCAGCTCAACGTGTTTTACACCCTACACGAGCGCATGCAACGGCTTGACATTGGCTATTTCGACTTGACCCTCGATATTGAGGCAGCTTACCAGAAGAAGCGAGGAGATATCCAGGAAGAGACAGAGAAGATTTCCATCGTGAAGTTCAAGGCAACAGGCGGGCGCACGCCGGGCATGAAGCCTGGTCAATCGAAATATGCATCGAAGATGGCAGAAGCCAAGGCAGGCCGCGCGTCGGTCTCTTCAGAAACAGATGCACCACCTCCGCCCTACAGTCCAGGTCCTGCAGCCGCAGCCGTTGGTGACGTAAAGTCGCCAGCACTCTCAACCGGCTCCTGGGGCTCCGTCGCGAAGTCGAAAGGCGCCGCACCTCCACCACCAAAGCCAAAACCTTCACGACTCAGTGGCGCACCTGCTGTTGAGCACGTCACGGCTTTGTACGATTATGAAGCGCAAGCAGAAGGCGACTTGAGCTTCCTGGCTGGCGATGTGATCGAGATCGTATCCCGGACGCAGAACGACAACGAGTGGTGGATAGGCAAAGTACGGGGGAAACAAGGACAATTCCCAGGTATGCCGGTCCTGATGTACATCTTCACCAAACATTTGACTGACCGATCACCAGGGAATTACGTCAAGCTTAATTGATGAAACTACGAGCTCGGGTGTATCCGATCCTGCCGCCTTTGTTAGAGCAGTACTATTATTCTGTATCGCGAACAGGGATTGTTGGGACGTTAGAAGCTGGCGTTGCATCTTGGAGATTACCCTGCACTTGTTGCTCTCGTTTACGATAATTTCGAATTGCAAATATTAATTGTACATACCGTCGATGATCTTTTCTTATCCGCGGTCGATGCAAGTCGTTCTCTCTTCACCATAAGCACGATAGATCGACCAACAGCACAGCCACATTTCGGCAACTAGCATGAAACAAGTGGGGCTCTTGCCCGATCTTGCCCCGCATGACGATGATCGGAGACATGGAGCATTGTGGCTTTCTATTGTTACTGACGGAAGCTAAATAGTTTATGCCATTCTTCATGCTTGCACAAACTCACGAAAAGCATCGCTCAAACTCAGCTTTGCTGGCTATCCTATCGCGACTATGACATACGATTCAACGATAACATTCACCCTCGACACGATATGTCCATGGTATGCAATTCCATGCCCGACTCTCAATCACCTGCTCACCACCATCAAGGACATACCTCGGCTTCACACGCCTCCAAAAAGCCCTTTCAAAATGGAAATTCGCAAATCCCGATTTACCAGGAACTTTCACGCTCCGTCTCGCACCATACCAACTCTACCCCGAATTCAGCACCGAAGGCGTGAACAAGTATGAATGGTACAAGACAGAGAAATATGACGACAGCGCAGAGAGGATGCAGATGTACATCGATTATATGACTGCGTTGGGGAAAGATGACAACATCCATTTTGACTTCGATCACGGCATGATTGCGAATACGTTCCATGCGCACCGCATTCTACACTACGTACAAGAGAAGCACAGCCCAGACGCTTCCGTTTCCGCCCTACTCTCGTTGTACAAACAGTATTTCGAAGAAGGCGAACATCCTTCATCTCCTGACACGCTGACCAAAGCATGCCTGGCTGCGGGATTGAGTGAGCAAGAGGCGAAGGAGGTCGTAGAGGGAGGTGATATGACGATGGAGACGAAGGCGGCGATTCAAGAGCAGGTGGGCAATGCGGTCGACAGTGTACCGTATGTGGTTATTGAGGGGCGGAGGAGAGACTTTACGCTCGTTGGAGCGAAGGCAGTGGAGGAGTATGAGAAGGCTTTGGGGCAGGTTGTGAAGGAGTCGACTTAGGGAGATAGACTGGTGATTATCATTTTGACGTTTCGATCCTTGGAAAGCGTTTCACGTTGCACGCTTTCCAAGGCCACTCCAACCATTGTGAACTATAACCTCGAGAAGAAATTAGGCGACAGTTCCACCAATAGACACTTCTGCAGCCCCGCCTTCCGGTGAGGATGAGGGTGGCGTTGGGGCTGCGCAACATCACGCAGTTGACTATAGCTTACGAACACAACAACAGCAATGTGTTTTTCTATATCCCAACTCTTGTCAGGCATGGCAGCGCGAAGATGGCCTCAATCACAAATACAAAGCTGCCAGAGACAACATCAGATGCCGCAAGCTTCAACAGCTTCGACGGCCCGGGCACATGGGCTGCTTGGTGCATCACACATCGCCTCATGGATCCCGACGCTTCAAGGCAACTACAAACACAATCTCAGCCACATTGGCTATATGTTATACACCAATTGGGCCGCGATCGACATGTTCCGCCATTTCGACTGGATGGCCAGCGCTACCTTCAAGGCTGTCGACTTCACCGGGACGAACGATGCGTCGTTGGAGTTGAGCATCGCTGTGTTCGCTGTGGTGTGTGTTGGACTTGTACACGGGTTCATGCAGTCCGTGGTGTGGGTCTGGCGCATGCAGAGGGAAACGTCGAACGAAGTGAAGTTACTTATCCAGAGGAGATTTTTCATCCTGCTTCTCGGGTCACTGATGCCGGCCTGGGTTGGAATGTTTGTCGTCGTTGTTTGGGGAAAGCGCCTCCAGCTACGCATCTTGGGCCACTGGACCACAGATTTCAAATGGGCATTGTGGTGTCTGGCCAACTGGATCGGCTGGAACATTGGGGACATTCTGTCAAGTTCGTGGTATTTCTTTCCCTTGCACATTTCTTTCATGGGTGTAACCTGGGTCTCCCTCATGTGCTCGTGTTCGGACTGCCAATCTTTGACAGTATTAGACCGAGCAACAAGACATGCTACTTTGTACCTTGCGGAGCTGGGTCACTTCGGGACTGGGATCAGGCATTTGCTTTGTTCCTGGCGTTGTTCTGGTTCATGCATAAGCATTTGCCAGCGCTTCGGAAAGTAAGATGGAGAAAGGAACGCATAACGGCCAATTGGCCGGGAACAAGTCAAAGTCGTCGATCACTTCCACAATAGCTGAGGACTCCGTTTGTGCGCCGTCTGAAGCTTGGATGTGTCGCAACTTCACACGCAGGAGCGCAGCTGCCTAACTGTCTTCACGATAACTGCTCTTTCATCTGGCAACAGCAACGGCTGCACTCTTTCGCGAAATTCTTAGTACGGGTCATGAGGATCGACTTTGTAGAAGTCTCGGCATTGCCGTTGCAAGCAACATTTATAATTGTACGGCAATAACCGGAAAGAGTTCACTGGAGGCTTTTCTACATGCGCGTTGATGTGGGTATGACACCGCGAGGCTGTCTTGTGGCTTTGAGCATAGCCTGCGACTGGACAGATCAGACCAGGGCTTGTGTGGACCAAGATAAGGCGAGATCCTCCAGCCTGATTGATACTCACGCTTCAAAACGTCGCCATCGGTCCGTAGCACAGCTCATCACTTTTGACTCCCGTCAATACTTGCTTGCCCAGCGATGGCTTCCGTTCCAACAGCTGGTGCTCCAAGTCATTATGTCGCACTTGACGCAGAGGCTGAGCAGATTCGAGTGTTAGATATTACGCCTGGTGGCGAGACTGACATCGTCAAATGCGCAATAAGAACCATGTCTCTCGTTCAAGATCTTCCTCAGTCGTACGAAACAATTTCCTACTGCTGGGGACCACCCAAAGAGCCAACATACAACAAGTTGAACGGTCATCTTTTACCCGTGCCCCCAAGCTCAGAAGCTGCCATCAAACGCATGCGACTTCAAGATCGACTATGCACATTGTGGATCGATGCAGTCTGCATCGATCAAGAGTCTCTCGCTGAGTGCAGCCGACAAGTCGCCTTGATGGCTTCCATCTACTGGAATGCGTCGATGAATCTCGTTTACCTTGGTGAAGATGATGGCTTTGCTCAAGCAGGCATGAATGCAAGCAGTTATCTCGTCTCAGACATGCACGCGGCAACTGATGAACTCCGTACGCTGCGCGAAACTCTTTACGATGTCAACACCGGCGCCTCGCATTACTATCGAGAAATGTCGGCCATAGGGCTTATCCCTTGGCGCATGAGTGATGACCCAGGTTCCGTTTTCACCTAGGCCTGTTTCGGCCTAGCTCCTTCACCCTCTCTCTTTTGCGTATATAGGCTCTCTCTCCCATAGCCTAATACATCATGATTCTCCTCAACCTCTACACTTGACAAGAAGGATCTGCGGCAACCGTCGATTTCCAATCTTTGGAGCAAGTGTTCATGTTGCCATAGTTCCGGTAAGCTTCTCCTGCTCCATCACGCATTGTATGTTCCCGCTGCTGACAGTCGAGCCTCAAGCCGCCTTTGAGTTTCTCAAGAGGCTGTGCTTGCCCAATCGAGTGCTTGTTACCTAGGACACTGCGAGTTCCCCTTGATCGACGTTGTGCGTGCGGCTCGATGGCTGACTTACAAGTTCCACTTAATATCTCAAGAAATCTACAATTGTGCAGGGTGGAGATGTGCAGCAAAGATACTTGATTTTCTAGACCCGGATCATGATCTTTCTTCCAGACGCCTAGAGCTGTCTGGTGTGCTGGAGATACCACAACGTTTCCAGAAAACAGAGCACAAAGATAGTATCTATGGCATTCTCGGACTATTTGACGGAATTGAAAGTGAGAGCGAACATGGAGCGACACTTCTTCATGTGGATTACACCAGGCCGTCCTCCGAGACGCGACTCGTTATGCACTATACCAGACAGCGAATTTGAGTGCTTTTCGGAGGCTGACCCATTCCCGCAACCAACTGGAGCGCGGCACATTCCCTTCTTGGACGACCAGAGTGGATATACAACGACAGCTACAGGAAATAGCATTGTTGCCTGTCTTCTTTAACGCATCTGAAGGACTACCGTCACCTTCGAGGCTGCTAGATACTTCACGAGGCCCTGACGTTCTATTTCTTCAAGGCGCTGTTGCCGATCACGTCTCAGATACAACATTGACCTGTGAAGGGGAACATTGGGAGAGTTACGAGGGCTTCCACGAATGGCTTCGATCTGTGAAGCGACTAATACGCCATTACGATCATGATTCCTTGCAGGACGTAGCACAGCTCGGACATATTGCTATGGCGTTTGCTCTGACCGCCGGCGAGGCCTACAACCGCAAGCGCACTGTTTCTGCAGATCTGTCAACACTGAAAGAGTACATTGATGACATACCCATGCGCCGCGACAGTTCGATCGCTGGTTTGACTGAGCATATGGTGTACGAGAAGAACAAGATGGACGTGATGTACGCGGCCTCATGTGTGACCTTTTGCTTATTACGTCGCATCTTCGTCACACACTCTGGTCGCTTAGGACTGGGACCAAGTGCGATGAGACCCAATGACCTTGTTGTGATATTTCGGGACGGTAACACACCATTCGTCATCAGGAAGATTGATGATTGGTATCAATTAGTCGGCGCATGCTATGTTTATGGCATCATGGACGGGGAAGCTGTAATTCACCAAACATCGACGGAGACTACGCGAGAAGAAGTCTTTGGCATCCATTGATCCGAGGAACATGGCACTGTTTGTTTCAGAAATGCCTAGGCGTCTTCAGCTCGGACGGTTCGCCCTCACGCCTTCTTGGTTTCCTGTGTTTTCAAGTCTTACTTGCAGCATTAGCGACAGGATCAATCTATCCCTAACTCCATTTTATGTTTACTTCAGCTTGTTACATTATAGCCCAGTCATGATGAATCAATCTCACTAGACCTCTATTAAGCCTTGCTCCGGTACAAACATTGCTGCACTATAGAGAAACCGAACACAATCATATAGTAGTCGGGTTCACATGGAAGGGTGATGTGTGTACAAGTAGACAGCCATCCCGCTCACCTCTCATCGCACATTACTGAACTGTTGTTGTACTGATGTGGAATATTTTGGATATTTGGATGTTGTACATCTGGTGAGGGTGAAATGTGACGGCTGGCTCAGTTCCACTGACTGTGAGTTGATCACGAGTTGAGCCCGACAAGTGGAATTCTAGGCTGACAAATGCTAGCATCCCCCTGCACCAGCTGAGGGCGAGAACTCGTCTGACTTTATTGCTTTCGAGGATGAAGACATAAGCGATGATTACGAGCATGATCTCGGCATGCGCCACGACACGTACGTAGCATCAAGCCTTGGCGGCGATGACCAGGACTGGATCTTGTGCGACAAAGACTGCAGGTGGTGTGGACACTGTAGTGATGGTCTAGATCTCTGAGCGCTGGGAGCTGTGGCTATGGTGTACTTTTTCGATCTTGGCACCTATGCACCGGCAGCATCGAGGACTGCTTTCGGAGGCGTCGCCGCGAACATGACTGGATGAGCGAGGCGCATGACCGGCGGGAACAAATGTCTGCGGCTGAACCCTTTTGAAGCGGGACAGCATAGAAATTCAATGAAGCTGGTGGGAAATGACTTGCGGCAGGGGGATTACAAATAATGTCGCAATCTTTTCAGATAACTTACCCTTTACATTTCATTTGCTCCATCTGTGCTACATACAGAGGCCAACCACGCGAGCGCGATACGATCGTAAACCATCTAGGCTGGGCCAAAATCTCGCTTGCGCAAAATAGAACTACTTACCGGTCTTGTCTTCCCAAATCTTCAGGAACAACTTCCACAATATTGAGAACAGTATTCCTTGTAGTCCATTCGCGATGATCCTGGTCTTCAACCCACGACCAAACAACCCAATCCTTCCATCTTGACGGATGACTTGCCTAGCAGCTTCTGTATACGAAATCCTCGTGTCGTTAACCTGCCTGTAAGTCTTCACTACACGCAAGGAGTTCGAAATAGTGTCCGAAGCGACTGAGGCGCAGAATCCGATAAAGGCCGCGCGGAGTAACCACCAACCGATTTGATGCCTCGAAGGTTCGGTGATGGTCTCAGAAAGGAAGTTGTATACGGCGAACCATGGATAGTGCCCGACGAAAGTAGCGGCGGCAGTCGCAAACGCTCCCCACCAAAGCGACCCGACACCGTCAGTGCGTATACGCTCCCGAAGCAGCTTCGTGCCGCGCGCGCCTTGGGCTTGGAGAGTCGTTTTTAACGTGTCAATGGGCATGAGCAGCATCCGGAATGTTGCAGCGCAGCAGGAGGCGAAAACGGTTTTGATCGGTGATGGCAGTTGGTTGAGATATCCATTCGACTTCATCAGAGCCAGAATACCTGCGTTGGCCGCTGTGTCACCGAAGCGCGCAATTGGACCTATTCGGCGTTTGTCAGCTGACTGACATGTGGAGTGTAAGTTAAACTCGTACCCTGAAAGAGTGCGGCCGTAAGACCCTGGTAGTAGCGCCCCAGCCCGCCGTCTTGATACAGGGTCTTCGTGGCTACTGACAAAGACTTTCCATGGCGATACTGGTAGTTCATGATCGTGCGAATCGGCATCAGCAGAAGCACTTGGAGAACCATCGCAGCAGCTCCACTTAATCCGCCTCCCAACGCCCTCTTCAGCGCACCTTTGAGATCAAACTACCGATGTGAGTTGTGGTGACCTCGTCTGAAGCTTCGTTGTCGAACACTCACGTTGACATCATCAGCGTCTATCCAGCCTTTGACAAGGACAGCGAAGATGAGGATTGCGAACAATACGCAGAATCCTCTCCAAACATAAAACCAAGTGTTTGAGACCGCTTTTCCTGGCTCCGATATGGTGTCATCTTCTGTAGTTTCGTCTGCGCCATATCGCGCATGATCGGGAGCGAGCAGAGGGGCACGCTCATCAGGTGCGGCTGTGATATCTACTTCACGTTGCCCTGCCATGGTGTGGTTGAGTTTGGTGGTGTTCACAGGATGCTCCGTCCTCTGAGGTACATTGGGTGAGGATGGTTGGTAATCAACTACGTCACGTGGAAGTTTGACTGGCACCCGCCTCGCCCGCGGCGCCCCAGTTGCCATGCAGCCAAGACGTTAAGCGACGAGCCTCTTTTCAACGTGTGCCTCAAATCCATCTCTGCACTCCTTCTTTTTTTAGTCGTAGGCGTGACTAGATCATGTTTAATGCCCCCTCCGTTGATGACAGTTCTCACCTGGGCATGCGGCAACGATCTCGGCAGGTTCCTCGTCGGCGATTCTCCTATTCGGCACTGACTACACAATCGCACCGGAGTTGCGCCACACGCGCGTCCTCGTCGTCGCAGCAGCAGCAGCAGCGCCCTTTCCTTTTCCCCAAAAGGCTTCTCCCAAGGCTTCTCCGTATTCATTAAGCAAGCGGGCCGAATGATTATTCCAGGTCACTGTTCCCCCCCGTTGCTTGTTAGTGGTTGCGGGATTAAAGCAGCACTATGTAGTCCCTTTCTGGACAGCCACAGCCACACCGGTAGTGTGGCACTTCACAAACCCCGGATCAAACCACTCAAGCTAATCCCAGAAGCTTCAATCGCCTTGTATACGCTTCATCCAGGGGCTGATGTGCACCGGTCGTTTTACGCACGATAGCGCGTCATCTCAGCGGTATGACCCAACATGATCAGCTTTCGTCACACAGCGAAGAGGCCAGGTATTGAAGCCGTCCTACGTCCCAGAGACGGTCCATGTAACGCGCAAAGGGTGGATGAGGGTAAAAGCGCTTCTTGTTTGCCAAGAGCCGTCACCTTGGGAGTGCGTTTGGCAGCTGCTTCTTACTTATGGCTAAAATGCGAATACGGATATCGGCACCAATCCCAACGAAGACCGCGTATAAAATTCAAAATCAGCAACGGAGGTCTCACTATTTGAGCAACACAGTGCCAACACTGAACAGCGCGCTAAATTAAGCCTTGTACCTTTACTAGCTCCCGCTGTGATGTGGCGCGGCTTCAGCGATGATGCGTCTGCTATCGTACCATGTGGTGGATTCGGCCCCATTAGCTCTCCAGCTTTGCTCTGGATGATTCAATCTGAGCGTATCTCAGCGCACCATGAACGAACAGACTGTGACGCTGAGCCAGTATTGTTCAGCTGAGAACGTGCAGGCACCGTACAAACAAAATCATCACCAACGACCCCGGTGCGGGCTCAAGGTTTTGAACCCTTGGATCGAACCTGGTAACACATCTCAAGATGAAGCACCGTGCAGACCGCAGCAAACGCACTAACGCTCCTGGTTTGGGGTATGCGCCCCGTAATTCAATTTTCCAAGGTTCGTACTTCTCGAATTCCTCTGAAAAACATCACCTAGTCCCGAATAGGCTTCCGTGGCTGTGATGCTTGCTCGACCTTTAAAGTCAGCAGGATGTTCCGTAACGCACTCCTTGCACACTCACTTACCACACGCACTCACCACCATGTCCACACTGTCATCCGATAATTACCGTCGCCCTTTGAATTATAACCATCGGCGGCCTGTCGTCACGCTGTTGCCGCCCCAGGAGGTGTCGAAGCTGGTACCTTATTCCGGTCTTATCCTTACAGTGTCGCTCGTTGTATTCTTCTTAGTGCGATACTACGCTTTCGAAGGCTTCCTGTTGCCGCGATTCTATGGCAACATCTACACCAAGCTCGATGATAATCGAAAACGCGGGTTTATCAACCATCACGTCGCAGCTGCCGCCAAGATAATCATGCTGATCACGGGTGCCTACCCATTCTTTTCCGTACTTGGAGGATCTGCTCTCTCAATGAAACACCCGTTTGCCGGCTCGAAGATCGTGACTTTGGGAGATGGTGAGTGACGGAAAGCCAAATACCAAGGCCAGACTCTAACCAGCGCACAGTACTGCTCGTCTTAAATCAAGTCTTCATCGCGATGTATGTGTTCGAGCTCATGTTCCGAGCAAAATTGTCTCCCGTCGCTGTCGCCCACCACATGGGCTCCGTGATCATTGCCGCAGTAGCAGTCGCCTACAGTTACAACTGGAAAGCTCATCCCGATGCTACCCTTGAATTCATTCTCTGTTACTTGTGGGGTAAGATTCTCCCTCTTCGATTGGCGGTATTCACGTGGCTGACCTTGAACTTTCAGGGATATTTGACGTGATTGCGGAATTTTGGCCCCATGTTGCAATCATCCTCCTACGAATGCGACCCAAAGACCATGAGTACCTGCGCAAGGTCTTTTTCTCTGCCATGGTCGTGACGTTTTCTGGTACCGTGATCGAGACCATCGTGGTCCTATACTTCTGGGGTTGGGCATGGGATCGATGGTCGTTGGCGTTCAAGGTCTTGACCCCAATCTTGCACTGCATCTTCACAGCTGCGCAAGTGTGGGGTGCAAGAAATTTCTACTTGATGTGGACGGACCAGAAGAAGAAACTACGAGCCAAAGATATCACCGCAGAACTGGGGCAGCCGTTGGAGACCACCGAGCCTCAACTCGTTCGCGTAGACGGGGAAGAGGAGAAACAACGGACGAATTAGGAGCCGAGCATTTGTCATTCTGTGTATATACCCGTTTCTGTCGTTGTGCGTTCTCTACAACATTTTCATAGATTATTAGTGCTTTTAATGCAATTGCTAGCATTACGGCTGTGCTGCCTTTCCTAGAGTGTACGTTCACACCAAGCACCTTCGTGTCATTGGTGCGCTCGAGAGCTCCGCAGCCACCGGCATCGCTTAGTCCCATGTGACAGACTCATGAGAGCCCCCACCCCCGCAAACTCCGAAGACAAGTGGGAACATCGTTTCAGCGCCCACGCGCACTCAAATGGCGAGCAGCAACTCGTATCTTACCGTATGCCTGCCGCGGGCCGGGAATGCTGGTGTATTGTTCGTGAAGTGGAGGCCTGCAATGGCCGGGTTCAATTAACGGCAGGCGGTCATTGTATCAACATTTACAAACAGCCAGCACAACGCCTTGGGACACTTCCTCCGGCCTGTCACCAATTTTATTACGGTAACTCAATTCTTTACGACCTACTGTGTATCTCCCATCCATGTCGACTTCAGACCCTTTCCAGATCATTATTGTCGGCGGTGGCATCGCAGGCCTGGCCGCAGCCATCGCTTTGCGAGGACTAAATCGGCAAGTCACTGTTCTCGAGCAATCTCAGTTATGCTCTGAAATTGGAGCGACCATATCGTTGCAGCCGAATGCAACGCGGATATTGCAACAAACATGGGGCATGACCGACTTGCTCGAAGCTTCTTCGGGAATGGTAGACCACGGCCTTCGCATCTTCGACTCGGATGGAAAAATGGTCAGAGAGATATCATTGCTTGCCAAAACTCAGTATGGCGCTGATCGCGTCATGTGGCATCGGCAAGATCTTCATTCATATCTCATGAAGATCGCGACAAGCACTGATCGAAATGGCCCAGCGGTCACAATACGCACAAGTGCGCGCGTATCACGCTGCGATTGCGAAACTGGCAGTGTGACATTACAAAATGGAGAAGTTCTCAGCGCAAATCTTGTAGTGGGTGCGGATGGCATCCACAGTAACTTGCGCATCGCGGTACTGGGCAAGCAGATTACACCAAGGCCGACAGGATCTTCTGCCTACCGCCTAATGATTTCTTCGGAACGTCTCAGACAGCGAGCGCCGCGCTTCGCAGATACCATTAAGCCAGAAGATCCATTCACATCCATGATGGTGGCGCATGATTGCCGCCTGATTTCTGGACCAGCACGACATGGCTCGCTCTACAGCGTTGTTGGGCTTGTTCCCGACGAGCGTATGAACGAAGATCCGGACAGCGCGCAGTCGTGGGTGACGGAAGGCAACAAAGACAAAATGCTTGAGACATTCAAGGACTTCCCGGACTGGACTAGAGATGTGCTCCAGGAAGCTGAAAGCATCGGATTGTGGCAACTTCGCGACATTGATCCATTGGAGACCTGGCATCGTCGGCGCGTTATTTTGATCGGCGATGCGGCACATGCAATGTTGCCAACGCAAGGCCAAGGTGGTAGTCAGGCAGTTGAAGATGCAGAGGCGCTTGGTGCTTTCTTTGCAGACATCGATGGAGAGCCGACTGATGAAGAGGTAGCTGCAAGACTCAAGAAGGTGTTCGAGGCTCGGTATGAACGTGTGTCGTTAATTCAGAAGTTTAGCAGAGACGCGGCAAAACCTGCGACGGATGTTGGAAGCAAGGAGATCAAAATGCGGCCGGATGAGTTTATGGATTACAATTGTATGTACAGAGGCGCAGTGGAGTGGCAGAGAGCTCGTGCGATAAAATCGGCTGCTTGAGTGTGCCTAATGAATCGTGGGCTTCTGTAATTGCTTGATGAATTGACTCAAATTTGAAACCAGACATGACGGCCAGCAAGCTAAAACTAATCTCATAGCAACCTCGAAGTGCTGTCGTCGGGCGATCGACTACTGCTCTAAACTCATGTACTTAGATATGGTAACCGGTCCGGTGTAGCTCATAGAACGACGACGGCCGGGGTACAACTAGGGCTTGCTTATCAGAGTGTCCGGGCTTATTTTGCACTACTATCCTTCGATACAGTGTGAATGCTCCAATAATTATCGATGAAAGCCGCTATTATGTGACAGGATTGTACCCTTCCCATGCATTAGACTTTGGCTTCACACTCAGTAGAATTTGCACATAGCGATGAATTTGAAATGAAATGTATTGATCAAGCTACTTAGTACGCTTTGGCGCCGGCTAAACGCAAGACCTGATCCGTAATGACAGGCTTCTCCAGCGGCGCCGTTCTGTTCTTCGGGCAGAGTTTTCCATCACGAAGTGGCGGTCCCGCCTTGTGGATGTTGCAGTGGGGCCAATGTGTCGTTCCTTGGAAGTCATTGAACAGCTTAGCCTTGAGCTCAATATCCTCTTGCTTCGCGAATTTACGAGGCGTCATGCAGATGTACTGCACGTGTCTGATGAGATCGCCTTGCGGGTGTTCCGCATAATGCATGGTTCTGCTGTCCCAAAGTACCTGTATAAATCATTAGTGACAGTTCGCAGTAGAATGCAAGGACGTCTCACCAAGTCACCAGGCTCCATGTTGATCTTCTGCAATACGCAGCCCCTGTCCTGGAACCACTTGACGTCTTCCTCCTTGAAGATAAAGAGATCCCTCATCTCTTCCTCTGGCGGTGGCTTGTCCTCGTGCTCATCTTGCTCACGCTTCTCCGCAAAGAACTCGTCAAATAGCTTCGCGCTTCCCTTCATGAGGATCAAACCACCGTCCTTGGGGCCATTTGGCTGGTAGTTCAACAAGCCTTGTACACATTGCATTCCCTTGCGGTTCTCGTTCTGGTCGCAGTGGGGCCATGGGCTCCAAGTAAGGTCCTTCTGTCGTGGCAAGGTGATGTTCATGCCGTCAAAAGAGCAAAGAAGTTCGTCCGTTCCCCAAAGCTTGGTGAAAACATCCACAACCTTGGGTTCCGTGCGGGCCTCCCAGACAAATTTCTCGTGTGTGCTGGAGTAGGCAAAGTACATGCCGCCCTTGAAGCTGACTGGGAGATGTTCGGCAGTCCAAGTAGATTCATCGTTGGGGTCAAAGCCCAGGTCGAAAGATTGCAGCCACTCGATTTGCTTCTTCTTGTAGTATTCTGCACGCTCGGGTGTGATGACATTCTTCACGACCGCGCAGCCGTACTTGTGGAATTCGTCGCGCCAGTCACCGTATGTGGTTTTTCCATCATGTTGGATGAGATCCACACCAGTGTCGGCTTGGGGCTCTTCGGCGTGAGGTGCCATGTTCGGCTGTTATATGAAAATGTGAGAGGGTTGATGTGAGTGTGTGTGGGAGAGTTGCAGAGATTGTATGCTGAAATCAACTGCTTCAGCTGCTTATATTAATATGGTAGCTCAATGTCGTTCCTGGTCGGTCGTTGCTTGCCTAGGTGGAGACCACCGATCGGAAGCGCCTGCCCCGCAAATCGCCCACAGTTCCGAAACATCGAAACATCGGAAGATGTGGGCATCCATGCAGGGTCCATTCCCACCCGTTCTGGGCCGTCCAGAATGTGGAACGGCTACGCTAATCGTTAGCCGAAGATGCAATTTCCTTGTGGGCATGCTTCCGAAGCTTTATCGGCGGGCGCTGGTGATTGTCGATGAACATGAAGTACATCAGCTTGGTACTTTGTCTTGAGTTTTTCGAATAATTCATTCCCACGATTCTATCTTCTCATACCCCATATCACTACAAGTCAACCATGCCAGGCCCATTGCCGCAGGTCGCTTACAAGCGCATTTCCAAGCCTGAACTTGGCGAAAACAATTACCAAGGCTTCAAACCTGGCGAAGTCGAAATTGTGAAGAAGGGATCTCGACCATATGAAGGACGAGCACTCGAAAGCGACATCCGGATAGACCACGATGTTGAAATCAAGGTCCGCGACGGATGCCGGTTGTACGCAGACATCTATCGACCTGCGGATGCGAAAGATGACGAGAAGCTCCCCGCCGTCGTTAGCTGGTCATGTTATGGCAAGAAGTACTCCGCGCTCCACATGCTACCCATGTGTGTATGGAAATGCTGCGTGCCAAAAGAGGCTTTGAGTGGTCTGGAGAAGTTTGAAGGTCTAGACCCTGTCGAATGGTGTCCGCGTGGTTATGCTATCGTCTCTGTCGACTCTCGAGGCACAGGCGACTCCGATGGATCAATCCCTCTCATGGGCTCCCAGGATGCCGAAGATTGTTACGATGTTATTGAAGCACTTGCGGCCATGCCATGGAGCAACGGGAAAGTTGGAATGGCTGGAAATTCTGCACTCGCTATTATCCAATGGCACGTGGCCTCGCTTCGGCCGCCCCATCTTGCTGCGATCGCGCCCTGGGAAGGGTCTGGAGATTTGTACCGTGAGCAGTTTTGCCGCGGCGGTATCTTTTCCATGTCGAATTTCGATCTCATCACAAAGTTCATCATCAAAACGAACAATCCAAATGGTGGCATCGAGGATATGGCCGAGATGTACCGACGACAGCCACTTTCAAACAACTACTGGGCCGACAAGCGACCGGACATGACGCAGATTGAATGTGCAGTGTACATCAGTGGAAGCGACTTCAGCAGCATTCATACTATGGGTTCTGTAAGAGGATGGCTTGAAATCCCGCATGAGAAGAAGTGGATTCGATGGAGTTCGTACCAGGAATGGTATGAGCTTTATTGCGTTAAACACTCACACGACGAGCTCAAAAGGTACTTCGACCGCTATCTCAAAGACGAAGAAAATGGCTGGGAAAGCACCCCCAAAGTGCGCTGGTCAGCTTTGCAGTTCGGCGACCGCGAGGCGATCGACAATATTGAGTTCAGCGATTTCCCTATTCCTGAAACCGAGTACCATGAGCTCTACCTTTCGAATTCAGGCGTTACTGAGCAGCCTGCTTCCGCTTCCGAGGTCGTCTCGTACAACTCCGAAGACACAAAGTCGATTGCCGACTTCACTCACACTTTCAAGACCAAGACACGCCTTATCGGTCTTCCAAAAGCTGTTCTTTACATGTCTTGCCCGACTCACGACGATCTCAATGTGTTTGTCATATTGCGCAAGCGCGATGTAAATGGCAAACTCCTCATGCACCTCTGCTTTCCCTTCTCGGCAGTTCCAACAGGCATCAAGAGCATCGAGGAAATTCCCGAGAAGGACCGACAAAGCACAAATCTGCATATTGGAAGCGTCGGCACTCTGCGCGCTAGTCATCGCAGGTTCCTTCCCGAGAAGTCGATCCACGAGCAATTCCCCTTCCATCCCCACGATGTTGAAGAGAAGATAACACCTGGCGAGGTGGTCAAGCTTGAGATCGGTATCTGGTCGATGGGTGTCGACTTTGATGCAGGAGAGTCTATAAGTGTGCAGGTAAGTTTTGTGCATTTTACTACACCATTTAAACATGGGCTAATACAAAACAGGTCTCTGGCTCGTTCCCTGCCATTGCTGAATACACCGCATTCTCTACAGAGCGACCGGAGCATGAGAGGAATAAGGGTGAGCACAGGATCCACATAGGACCTGACACCCCGAGCCGGATAATCCTGCCCTTCGTCCCCATTCCTCAAGAGCCATAGTGCATTAAACTGCAGTGTTTTGGGAAACCCTTGTTTTGGATCTTCGGGACACACCAAATCTTCTGGCTAGAGTTCGTCAGTGATACGACGAGCTACTAGCAACGATATACCAATCTGCGGATCTCTTTTCCGGTTTAGAACAGTTTACGTGTAATTGAACATATTTTGAACACATACGCAAGTCCAATGCCATGGTATCTGTGAATAATCTTCTATGATGCCTTCGAGTGCTCACATCTTCGACAAATCACGTGCGTGAGAAGAGACTGGTATCATGGCAGGCTTTGATGGCGCTCTGAGTGCTCTGCGTTGACGGTGAGCGCTGGCCGATAGTGAAGGTACAGGCTCAGCTGGGAACCTGGACCGAAGTTCGGAGCGAAGCTGCATCAGGATCTCCCGCTGCGATGCGTTAGCAATCGACTCCACCGCACTGGTTGTTCTTGAATCGCGGTTCCGATCTGACCTTGTCATGCACATGCGCCACTGCCCACTCTCCGAACGCTAAACCATATCGGGTTGCCGCGGCCGTTAGCCTTCATGCCGCGTGCTATTACCCCGCAAATACTTCCCCATAGTTGACCCCAGTGTCTTGGAAAGTTCCGGGAAGTGGAGTCCAGCTGCGACCTGAGGAGTGACAGATGCATCGGTCGCAGTGGGAGCAGCTAAGGCCAGCTATTGGCATGGCCGAGAAGCCACGACTTCGCCATGGAATGCTGGTTGTTTTAAGACAATGCAAATATCCAGGAAATGATTCTGTAGACTGAAAGTCGAACTGCTTCGCTCTCTGGTATCGGCGAGCGGGTTCATTTTCTAATATACTCGATTCGCCATCTACTCCTTTCCCAAAGTCATCCATCAATTTCCAACCACCCGAACGACATGATGAGCACTAGGAAGGATGAAAAGCTAGTCGACTCGACGGTAGAGAGGTTCGAAAGCCTCTCTGCCGATGAGTCTGATGGTAAAAATGGCCTCCAGCCGACGGAGACGATGGGCACAGTGAGGTTCACTGAGGAGCAAGACATATATCTTGTGCCTGCCCCCAGTGCTGACCCACGAGGTAAACAGTTATATCAAAAGCTTCTCAAAGTCGCATCTAACAAGCTTCAGATCCTTTGAATCTGCCAAAATGGAGAAAAGTCGTGTTCATCTCCCTTGTGTCGATTTGTGGGTAAACCTCAACCATGGCCTACGTCGCTAATAATAAATCAGTCTCCAGTATCGGTCTCTCCATGGTGTCCGGTTTCGGCGGTCTCCTTGGATTCTATATCCCCGTATATGCTGCTCATGGTGCAGACTACGCGGATATCACAGCGCTCATGACCTACCCTTCGATGTTCATGGGCGTTGGCTGCCTCCTCGCCACACCTCTGGCCCTGGCAGTTGGTCGCAGGCCTGTCTACCTTGGATCACTCGTTGTCCTGATTGTTGGAGCTCTCCTGGCAGCATATGCGAAGGATTACAATTGGCATTTGGGCGCTAGAATGGTGCTTGGCCTTGCCGCTGGTCAAAGTGAGGCACTGGTACCCATGATGATTCAGGTAAGTGAATGTTTTACACTATTGTAATTTCTACTCACAAGTCCCTACAGGAAATTCACTTCATGCACGAGCGAAGCACCTTTCTGATGTGGCAATCTGCAATTCAGACTGTGCTTTCGGCAGCCCTCATCATCTCTGCCTCGCCTCTTGCTGGCGCCATCGGTCCTGCTAACTGGTATATTCTTGGCGCGGGACTGTCAGCCGCCACACTAGTCGCTTCGATCTTCTTGGTGCCAGAAAGTCGCTATCCGCGGTCGCTCGTGGCCTACGGCCAGTACTCCGAGTCAGATAGTGATGAGAATGTGGACTACGTTGCACCGCCCGTTAAACTATCCGAGAGGCCTGCGCTAGATACTGTGCGGTACGAACCTCGGACACTCCGCTCAGATATGCGCTTGTTCGTAGGAGAGACGGATTGGGCCGAGGGCATGTGGGGATTCCTTGTAAGTTGGCCCACTCCTTTCGAGCCTCAATGCTGGTGAATACTGACCCACATCACAGCACACGTTCCAGATCCTACTCTTTCCCAACGTGCTCTGGGCATTCTGTCTCAACGGTCTCACAATGTAAGTCTCAAGCTAGCTACGCTGCATCATCATCTCTGACATTGTGAAAGCGGCATAAACATTGCCATCGGTACCACTTACGGCAAAATTGTTACTTCTCCTCCATACAACTGGGGTCAGGATGCCGCATCTTACGTCAACGCTGGTCAGGTTATTGTTGCATTCGTGGCACTGCCTCTGCTTGGTAACGGCTCTGACATGGTGATCAAATGGCGCGCGAGGCGCAATGGCGGTGTCCACGAGCCCGAGAGCCGCCTACTCCTACTCTGGATTCCCGTCTGCATCGGCGTCATGTCTGCTGTACTATATGGTCAGGCAGGACAATATCCAGAGAAGTACCATTGGTTCGTCGTCGTCTTCGCCAACGCGGGCTACTACTTCGCTTTCGTTGGAGCCAACATCTCTGCGATCACATACCTGCTCGACTCGTACCCCGCGCGCGCGGGCCCCGTCTTGGTCGTCATCACCGCTTTCCGTGGATTTGTCTCCTTCGGCACCAGCTATGGTGTAGCCAAGTTCATTGAAACTTCTGGCTATGACGGATCCTTTGGCACATATGCCGGCTTGACAGCGCTCTTCGGCGCCATCGGTATCTTGGTATTCATATATGGCAAACAGATCAGATCGTACACGGGACGATTCGCCACGAAGAAGCGCAGCGGGAAGCCTTCCATGTCTCGTTGAATGGTATTTGGAGTAACGCAGCCTAAAGAGCCGTCCTCATGAGATAATGGGAGGATCGACTGGACAGGTTCCAGAACATTGCATGAGGCAGAAAGACACGGCCGGACGGCAATTTATGATTATGACATAGTTTTGTGGAAACCAATGGAATAGTGGTACAATGAGTCCTCTTATTGGCTTGACTCTCGTTTTCCGCGTGATTTAAGATAGCATCAAACGTTGCCGAACCCTGAAATTCTAAAGGTATTGCAGAGACGAAGTTTGCGTTTCAGGTAAACCGGTAGAACAGTATGGCTTGGACTCTCTATTGAGGGAAAGCGTATGAATGTTCGAACCACTGTAAGTAGCGATATCGTTGGAAGTACATTATGATAAGACCTTGATCGCTCTTTGAAGAGGTAATTCGCTGTATACCAACGGTTTAAGTACTATCGTAGCAAGCGGGAATGACCTGCAACCATCTATCTGAACTCAAACGATACCGTACTCTTACCCGCCCACCAAGTTCGCATGGTCGGTGGGGACGGGTTATGTTTAAGCAAAGCAAGAAACCATATGTAGATCCTCATCTTAACAACAGGCTTCGTTAGATTCGACCATGATGAGTGAATAGTGTACACCGCGGAGACAAGTGGTGATGCTTCATCATTAAAAGCTGCATATGGGCTGGAAAGAATCACAACATGAACAAGCAGGATGTACCTCAAACTCCTTTGAATACTAGATCTAAGCCTTGATGTATGGGATTCCAGTGAGTTTGAAAGTGCGCTCGTTCATCACTGGCTTGTTCACAGGCTCAAGACGATTGTGCGGATCGTCTTCCCCATCCCGCTTTGCCACATTCGAGCCAGTGTGCCTCGCGTTGGGCCAGTGCGTAGTGCCCACCCAGCGCTGATATGCATCCTTCTTTCGCACAAGATCTTCTTGGGTAGCGTGTGCTACAGGCATGTAGCATGTGTACACGGCGAAGCGTGGTTGTTTTGTCTTTGGGCTCAGGTTGTAATGTGGTGTACGGGAGTCCCTGTTTCTGTGTTAATGTTTCGAAAAGGACTAGGCGCACGAGAGGATACTCACCAGAGCAGTAGGTCACCAGGCTCTGCACAGACTTTCACCCACTTCAAGCCCTTTTTTTCGAGCCACTTCATGCCATTCTCAGTGAAGCCGAACCATTCCGGAGTCCATGCTGGGATGCGTGGCTCATCGGCCATGTCTTTGTGGAACTCGTCAGACAGGAGATGGCCGCCGGGGCACACGATGAGTCCACCATCATCAGGACCGTTTGGTAGTAAGTTCACGAGACCTTGCATGCACCTGAAACCTGGCTTAGCTGGGTCCTGGTCCTGGTGGGGCCAGGGCTTGTTCGGAGCTATGTCTGTTCGACTGTTATTGTGATCAGCTAAACTCGTTATATACTTCAGGAAGGTATTACTCACTTGGGAAACCCAAAATTGATAGCGTCAAATGATACGATGAGATGTTTGTCGTTGTATATCTTCTCAAATGCACCAACAACTCCAGGCTCGCCTCGCACAGCCCATGCAAAGTCTTCGTGAGTGACGGCATAGTTGAGACACATGCCCTTCTCGTTGATGGCGGGTAGCCTATCCCTGTGGACTGTGGAAAGATCATTTCGATCGAATCCCAAGTTGCTAGCGCAATATCAGTCATCCGGAGATCCATTTCTTGACGCCACATCTTACAAGCCTTCGAGCCAATTGTACATTCGATTCGCATAGTCATCAGCCCTCTCTCGTGGAATCGCACCCTTCACGACGGCATAGCCATCTCGTGCCAGATCATCTCTCCAGTCGCCATACGATGTCGGTGAGCCATCGATTTTCATGGCGCCATCGTCGACAGCCTTGAGCGTCATGGCCGCGGTGTGTGTGGTGGTTGAGATCATACTTGCTATGTGTTGCACAAGCAAATTCTTCTGTGTTCAATGTTCAATGTTAAGTCCACTGCGAGGTTAATCTGACTACGAAACTGATATAGTCGGACCGCAACGCCCCAGCAAGCCCACACAAGCTTATAGAAGCTGCCCATACGTTCCGATGCCTGCCCACATGAGCCGACAATGATGTTCCAGACAGCGATCTTAGACTAAAACGGTTCGTGGCGTCCGTTCTGGCCCGTCTTAAGAAAACTGCATAATACCTAGGTGGTCTCTAGAATGACTGCTGGCACAGCAACAGTGCCAATCATGCCGTCCCCAATTATCATCACGTCTACCCTTACTACTTCTGCCGCGCTCGTCTTGCTCTATCGGCCACGTGCGTCCTGCGACATGTTCCTGAACGCTATCCCAGATCATCACCGTGGGAGGAGATATTGCCGGTCCAGCAATTTCGCCTCAGTCCGACCACCAGTAGATGGGTCCAACAAACTACTGCCGAGCAATCGAGTCTAGTGCAACGCTACTTTCTTCGTAACGAAGAATGCTTGCATCAGTCACATGATGCATCATGAGCTCCCCAGCCTGCAACTTGGAGAAGTACCACCCTGAAGATCCATGGCCATCAGAAGATTTCAAGATATATGAGCGAACAAAGGATAACACTTGGCGACACGGCGGATACTTCGAGTTTTTATGCCACCAAGATCTTGGTCGTTTCAAAGACTCAATTATGAGTGCTCATGCCGGGGTTGTAGAGGCATGCGTACTGGTCAAGCGGGGGTTGGCGCCGGGGTCCAAGACCGCAGCTTGCACTAAACCTGTCAAGCATGTACATAATTTCGATGTTCAATAATTGTGAATTGTGGATATTCTTGTTGAATGTCATGCGTCGCACGATAGTTTGTGACTGTCGGTGACATTGCGGTCCTTTGCTGCCGCGGGATTGTGCCGCTTCGGTTGTGAAGGTCCAGACACCAAGTCACCCCGCATCAAGGCGAGTCAGGTGCGCCCACATTTTCCGAAGCCATTTCTCGTGAGACCCAATTACCCCAGGTTTCTTCCACTTGAGCCGCTTCCACTGCCCACCTTCGAAATGTCAGCAGAAGTCGATGACACGATCGTCAGACCATCCAAGCGCATCCGGGAATCGCACAGCGTGAACAACGTGCATGCTCTGCAGTGTCAGGTATGTCACCGAACATACGATCGGATCGACCACCTGAACCGACACCTGGACTCACGTGAGTAAATAGAGCAGGCACTTTAGTAGCACCCTTAACCGAAGTCAGATCGGAATGAAAGATCCTTTCGCTGTAAGGAGTGTCCAGCAGCTTTCAACCGAAGGTCAGTGCGTTCCGTCCTTGCTGGAAAGACGGTTGATCGGACATGCTCCGTGAAGACGTCACTGCAGCCGGATGGCTTGAGACGAAATGAATGGCTGACGAAATCACTTTGGCTGCAGGGATCTGCTCCTACGACATCGTACCACACATGCGAAAAATGCTGCAGAAGGCCAAGTTTGCCCTAATCGTTCAGTAGAAAGGGCAACAAAAGCATGCAACTCATGCGTGATCTCGAAAGTCAAATGTGACAACTGTAGACCCTGCCAAAGGTGTCTGAAGCGCAATTTGGAGTGCACGACACGCATGCCCGATGCACAAGATGGATCAGTCAAAGCTTCAAGTCCGCGCGTCGAGCAAATTCCAGAGCCAACGACACAGGGAGGTCTGCAAACTGAACCGATTTATCCTGTGAATACATTCATGGATGTTGCAGCTGCCCATCAAGGAATCTCGCACATCTACCAAGATGCACTTCATCAGCCATATGCGTTCTCCAACTTCTTTGAACAGATCATGGTGGACCAAGGAGACTTTCTGGCCATGGACTATCTACAACCGCCTCCGGATCTGACCACTTGGCTACCCGAAGCTGATTGGTTCACTGAGGTCGACCTCTTTGGAGCCGACTTTGTCCCAGCCATTGACGATACCTTTAATGCACCGCGGGTAGACTCTTGCACAGATGCGACTCCACCAGCGGGTGCGGTCACTGATGAAGCTCGGGGAACAAATAGTGGCGATGCAGTGAAGCGGCGACATGCTGTCTTCAGGCGATCACCATGGTTCTGGGTACCGGAACACAATCAAAACGCGTTCAGCGATCACGAAGGGATCACGTTGGATGAGCGAAACGTGGATCTCGCTTCATCCCCGCACCAGCCTCACTCCTCAAGCATTGTCATTCCTGGCCGCTTGTCACAACAAGGACGGGATCGCATCTACCACCTTGTATTGAAGACTGCGCATAGCCAGGTCTCAATATCGTCGTTTCCCTCCGCGGATTGCCTTGATAAACTTATCAAGGTCGGTATCGCGAAGCGGACAGAGGCTGATGCCTGGATCCATCCATATACGTTCGACGCTGAGACTTCTCGGCCAGAGTTTCTGACCGCACTAGTCGTCGCTGGATGCATCTGTTTTGGTATTCCGTCGGTGAACAAGACTGGACTTGTCCTCCAAGAAATAGTTCGAGTCGCTTTGAGAGAACTCGCAGAGCGCGACAACAGCGCTACGCGAGAACTGCAATATCTTCAAGCAATGATGCTCTGGCTCGATATTGGGGCATTTTGCGGCTTTCGTCGTAAGATGGAAATCGCCGAAAGCTCTCTCCAAGTGCTTGCCACTGCTTTGCGTCGGGCCGGTAGATTTGACGATGTTCGCTATCCTGTCACTCTACCCCAGCTGCATGATGAAGGAGAGGAGCTCAACACGAGATGGCGCCGCTGGATCGAACTTGAGTCTTACAAAAGACTCGTGTATCACCTTTTCGAACACGACATTTACATGACATTGATCAATCATCGTCAGCCACTTATCTCATGCGCGGAGCTTACATTGCCGCTTCCAGCTTCAGAGATGTTGTGGCTCGCACCATCGGCTGTAATCTGGAAAGCCCGTGTATTGAACAATTCTCCTTCCACTGTGCGACCCTCGATGCGGACCATCCTTCAAAATGAAGGATCAATCTCCTGCTTGCATGCGAATTTCGACTTGCAGATTGCCCGTTCGGCACAAATTCACGGGCTCGCATCACAGGTCTGGGACCAATGTCAACAGACCGTACTACTCCAGGATTCGAGCGATCCATCATCGCAACTATGGTCTCGGTCACGACAGCAAAAGCTGTATGATTCTCTCCGACACACTAACCTTACACTGAACGATTCGTCGGCCTTGACTTGCGCCTTTCATCAGTTTCTTCAGATGTTCCTGCATACAGACCTAGATGCGATTACCCGGTTTGCTGGCAAGTGCGGAGAAGAGGCTGCACACCGTGCTTACATTGCGCTGCAGCCATGGAGCAAATCCAAAGAAGCTCGGACAGCAATAGGTACGTACCACTAACCTTTCGTTGATATCACTGCTCTCCATTGAGGGCAAGTCTACTGCGAAACATTCGCTGACCAACGCGTAGCCCACGCCGGCCAAGTTCTGCATGCCGCCCGCGCCATTCCTCCATACCAAAATCGCGGCCAAGATTCATTCATAATCTACCACTCCATCATGGTACTTTGGACATATAGCATGATGATGAACGACCATGCGCGCAAAACTGGCTCGAACACACCCGTCCGAACAGCACACGCAACAATGCAAAACCAAAACACACCTGTTTTCTTGGACGACGACAGATCCACCAATCAATCCGCTATAGACGCATTTATTATGATGAATACAGGGACACCATGTCTTCGCGTCCCTTCGAAAACGTCAGCGCAGCAGGTAGACGATGGTGTGGCATGTACTGAGATGTGTAGTCTCAAGCATCCGTGGCAGGTGATGAAGGCCGGTGTAGCGCTGCTTGAGGGAACACATCCTGATGTGGACAGGGAGACTGGCCCACCGTTGCTTCGTGCGTTGTGTGGGCTGATGGAAGAATTGGGTGGATTGAGATCGACATGACCGTTTGTCGGCATGAGGATTTTACTCTTACCATGACGCATCTGTATGCTCTATTTTCTAGGCGAGGTTTGACACGTTCCCAGCGCGTTTGCTTGATGGTATCGACCAGAGCTTGAGACAAAGCGTCTCAACCCACTCAACGTTCATGGAGCGAAGAAATGCTTCTAGTCGCGGTCCAAAGCGGACAGCACGCGACTGAGAGGGAAGGGCTCGTGGCTCACATCACATGCGTCATCTGCATTGAGTATAGCTCCACAAGTGTGACAACTTTGTTTAATTCAAATGAGTGTGATCCCTTCATTCCATCATTCATTCATCGTCCACGCTGTCGTCAACGTCATAAGCTTCGTGAACCACACATCCCGCCGTTCTTCCCAAGTCGTGCTCGTAGTGAACCTCTACTTCTTCTCGTTTGCGGCCTTGTCCCCAGCGGCCTGTGCGCGGGCGGCAAAGCCCTCACCAGACATATCCTTGCCACCTTTGGCCTGCGAATAATAGTCAGTTTTCACAACTTCTGAATGGTTTGTGCAATCATAACTGAACTGGGTAGCCTGGACGCGGGACGCATCCGAAGAGCTCATCGCGTTCGACTTGGCGCCGCCCTGGTTGGCGGCACCGTTGTTGTTTGAGTTGGAAGGCATGTTGAGAAAGTGTTTGGTTTGGTTGTTTGAATTGTATTGAAGTGTGGGATTTTCGTGCTGAGCTCTCAAATGTCCTTCGAAAAAGCGGCCTTATATAGCATTTTCTTGCTCATAATATGATGAATGCTCTGCGTATATCGTACCTTGTTCACCATGTCATGATGTCGTATATTGCTCCAGCTGGCGCCTATAAGCCCCCCACGACGTTGAATGAAGCGCACCACATCCGATATCCGGGTGCTCAAGTGTACATCACTTGAGCTCTGTCCTAAACGAATGATTGCCAAGGCGAACAACGATAACGATGAGCTCGATATCTTGTCAGTGCAAGTGCAGTGTTACCGATGTTCCGTACGTCGTAGCAGTCATGATATTGCTTGCATGTTTTGTTATCGCGAAGACTCCAGCAATGTCTCTTTGCGGACGTCAAGCTGCAAGGTATCCCGCACCTTGGAATGCCGTAGCTCGCGCACACCTCTTTTTCACTTCACTGATCCTACGAACTTTGCGGCATTAGATTACTTGCCGTGAAATATGATTCTAGATGCCAGTGAATACAACAGTATCAATTTTGACGTCAGGCTCGCACTCGATCAAGATCATGCAGGAGTCGTAACTAAAGGCTCGTGTGCCGTACATATTTCTGTATGTTTACGGTGTGATTTGTGTTTGTATCCTCTCCCAACGCATCTAGAGCATCAGTAAGAAGCCGGGCCTTGCGTATTAAATAACTGCCGCTTAACGTGTCCTGTTGGAAGAGATCTGTGTACGCGGCGCCAGTTGAAGCGAAGAGTGGAGAGATACAGCCAGTCTCCATTTTCATGCCTTAGCCTTCAAGGCAGGTCCAGTCAGCATGTACCGAACGACAATGTAAAGGAATCCCGAAATGATCGCGGCTGCACCTCCATAGCACCACAGTCCCTTGAAATTCAATGCTCCGCCAGAATTCGGGTGTGGATCCAGAATGGCTCCGGCGGCAGGGCCTCCGAGCAGGAGTGCAAAAGCGCACATGAAGAAACACATCCCAACACGTGTGCCGAGCATGCTTTTGTCTTTGATCAAGCGTGGAAAGCAGGTGCCTGGGATCGCCACGAATACACCGCTGAAGAAGCCCAATAGCACTGATAGGACGACGAAGGCGCCGACTTGCCTCGCATCGAGGGATATAAGAACGAATAGAAGGATCCCGGTGATCAATGCACATGGCGTTATGACGTTGATTGGCCCGATCTTGTCAGACAGGAAGTTTGGCAAGATACGGCCGAAGATGGATGCGGCGTTGTAGATGGGAACAATGTAGAAGGCAAGGTTCTCATCTGTGATCTGCTGCTCCAGAGCGAAGTATGAGATGTAGAACAAGGGTACGGTTAAGGCCACGAAGCCGATCATTGTAGCAGCCACAAAGGTCATGTAAGGCACATCGGTGAAAGCAGAGCAATCGATCATTGGTCGGCTCTTCCTCAAACCCGGCTTGATGCGCTCCTTCATGACGACACAAGGTGTTATGAGCGTAGCAAGTGCCATGAAGCCAATCACACGGACTGCCCAAGGAAATCCAATTTCGTAGACCAGACTCCTCAGGACGATAGGGTATATGACGCCGCCAAGAGAAGAGCCGGAGGATGCAATGCCTATGGCGAGACCGAGTCTGGTATTGAAGTACGTTGGGAGAAGCGACATCATCGGTACGAAAAGGCAGCCTTGAGCGATACCAGTGAGGAAACCTTGAGTTATGATGACTTGCCAGAATTTATGACACTATTGCAACGTCACATTAGCCAGAGTTCTATGGCATGATTGAGAGTTCTGCTTACTAGGCTGAGCATCATGTAGCCCAGGACCACACCAAAGCTTCCAGCCAAGATGAGAATTCTGAAACCACCGCGGTCGTAGAGGGGTCCAGCAATGATTCCCATAGCTTGCAGACAGGCGCTCTGGATAGCACCGATCCAAGCAATGTTCGACGAAGACTGGTGGAATAATTCCCCGCCCTCGTAGTAGGTCTGAAACACACCAAAGGTGTTCATGGCTCCGAAGGTGTTGAAGAAAAGGAAGAAGCCGCCGAGCACTTGCAGCCATGCGGCAAGCCCTCCATTGGGCTGATTCGTATGCGCAGACAGTCCTTGTGGCGTTGCTTTCGATTCCAGATCAGTGGTTGACGGATCGTGACCAGGTGCCTCTTTGCTCGCCGGGCAGTGTCCATTTCTGTTCACACTCGTTGCCCGTAAGTTCTCGTGTGTAGCTTCCATGTTGGGGCTTCTTGCGAGCGCGTCCGAAGCACGTCAGCCGCCGATGTTGCTGGTATTTTGTGGTGGGGATCAGGTGAAATTCACTCCCGTAGCCAACATGTCTAATGTTTGTTAGACTCAGAGCACAGAGCACAGAGCACTAACAGTAGGGGCTAGTGATTTGTGTAACAAGGGAAGGGCGATAGTGCTCGGGTACCGTCCCGAGCCGTCACGTCCGCTATATCCGATGAGAACTCCAGGGCATGATTTGCAACCATCTCTCTCGGCCGAAGTCCTCGTATGCAGCAGATCAACAGAAGATTAGTGGGAAACGCATTTGCATCGGGTACTCTAATGGTAACTTCAAACGAGTACAGCATATCCGTAAACGACGTTGATAGCATAATATCAGCATCTTCCCAGTCCCCATGCGTCCGGTAGTTTTCTCACTTGGGCTACCGACTCTTCACTTCTATCATAGCTGAGTGTGCCGTAGATTATGCATTGGGAATATGCCTAAGATAAGAAGTACATATGCAAATCAGGCAGATTGACAGCAGCGCTGTCAGTAGGAAGTAGTGCTGATCGCTACTGTTACGGGTTGCTGCTTACATAAGCAGTAGAGAGTGTATGGTGAATGGGTGGGTCCCGTAACTGTAGCAGTAACTGCCTAAGAGGCGTAGTTATGGCTTACCAATCACGTGCTGATTTCATATGCCTACCTAGGTGGGCAATCTGAAAATCTGCTCAGGGATAACTTCAAGGGCAGTCGGGTAGCCGAGGGGTTAGGATAGGAAATTACTGTCAGTAGCGCGTAATCTCGGCAGTGCTACGGGTCTACGATTGTAGCCCTTACCCGGAGCGTCACCACCGTAAGTAATTCCCCCTTGGAGCAACCGTAACGTAAGTTGATTGGCCCAATAATAGCAGCACTACTTCCTACTAGCAGCGCTGATCCCAAGAGGATCCACCCATTCCTAGAATCCAATCGAGCCTCGCAAATGATCGACATCGCGAGCAAAAGCCGCATCTCAATGTTACAAATTTCTCATAACTGTCTGTCGAAACTAGAATGGCATCCGATTACCAGGCAGCGATTTCATCCCTACTCATGTCAGCTCAGTAACAATGTGATAAGATTGTCGACTCACATCCATCAACTTCTTCCGGGACAGCTGTAGGCACGTTGCACTTCATGGCTTCTTCTGTGTCCTGGTACTTCAGTTCCGTGCACTTATCGCCAGTGCAGCGGCTGTCCATAGCCCTCTGGAGCGTATCGTCCTTCCAACCAAAGACATAGTCGCCATGCTGTGAGAAGCCATTTCTGTCACACTCAAGTCAGCCACTATGATAATTGCGGTGAGGGAAGAGTTTACACATCACCCGTACTCCAAACCAACGGCTGGGTCCCATCCTCGGGCCAAATCGCTGGATCATTGAACTGTCGCGTCTGTATCTCATCAGCCCCTCTCACACCACCACCTCGCAAAGAAATAAACTCACATCCCACATAACCTCATACATGACCTGCGGCACAACCACCGGATGACTCGCCGGACACTTCCCCGTCGGTCCCACATCATTCCCCACCACGCCCGCCGAGTACGCCATGTGACTTCTATGATCCGGGCTATCTAGATTGACACCATCCCAACACGTCGGGAACGTGATGACGCTGCGAATCCCTCCGCCACACATGCCTTTCGGGAACGCTTCGGAGTCTGGAGCTGCGCAGTTGAGCGTAATGGCGTCCGCGCCCTCGGGCATGCATCTGTGGCAGACCTTCCTCGCGGACCCGGTGGTGGTGGCACCTGCATCTCCAGCCAACATACGGAAGCCTCTCTTGAAAGCCGTCACGTTGAAATTATTTTCAGCATCCGGGATGTAATACACCGTAATGCCACCCCTGCCTGCCAGCCCTTCACTGGTGAATTGCGGCACGCGTTTATACGTGCCATTGCGTGCGCGGAAGTACATGACCGCTGTCCAGTAGTTGCTAAAGTCCTCAGCGAAGGTGCAGGATGTACATGTTGAGACGGAGGGCAGGTCGTGGGATAGCGTGGCGTTAAAACTGTTGCCGCCGACGATTTGGTGCAGGTGCGGGGAGGGGATCAGGCCGGGGTTTACGAGCGGGTCTATGCGGTCGATAACGAGCTGGGAGCATTGGAAGCGTAGCATGGGCGGGATGGTGAAGTTGTATTGCGCGGAGACATGGTGGGTTAGCAGGGTGAGGAGGAGATGGTGAGGACGCATCGTGAAGATTTGCACTGGTTCGATGGAGGGAAGGAATGCGGTGGTGGGATTGAGGTATTGATTCAAAGGATGGTACTCATTGTCTATCGATGTGAGCACCCATGCGTACCGTCAGCATGGATCCAATATCGACGTTATTGGGACGTTGGTGTGGGGGCTCGGGAGTTGACATGGCGGCTTTACCCGCACATAGTACCGTTCAAACCACTACATAAGTTCGAGCTGACTGACCGAAATGTGTTTCGGTGTGGTGGGGCCACGAGCCACATCGGCAGGCTTTGTCGCCAAAGCTCATAACATCTTCTTCTCTTTCTGCAACTCTTGAAGCATCGCGCACATCGCTCCTTGAATCACCGGCCCCTTCTCACTTGTATATTGTGTTTCCCAGAGCGGCACATATCGTCCTTCCTGAGTCTTTCCAGCCAGAGATGCAACCCAAACACCCGTCGGAAACGGCACGTATAGCGGACTCGTTGGCAGGCTGAAGATGTAACGGTATTGGACCTCGACCTCGAAGTCTTCGATCTTAGGGAACAGTTTCTCCGCGCGCGCTAGTATTGACCTTTATGGGGCTTTCTAGATTTTGTAGGTTTTGAGAGTACTTACCGACGATTTGCCAAGCAATGTCCTGGATGGACATGTGTTGCTCCATAAGCGGTTGGGGAGAAGCGAAAGCAGGAACATAGGGGTAGCGCTTCCCAATAGTCAAGCCCGCGTTGAAGATGAAGCAGAAGGAAAGCAGTACCGCAACATATAAGTACCAAGCCATGTTGAGTTGCCTGAGGTTGATCTGGCTCGGGTATCGAGTAGAGAGCCTAAGACGAGATCATCGTGCTCGGTGTTGGCGAGCTAAAAGCGAGCTAGCAATCTGTCGAAGTGAATGGCAGTCTTTGTGTAAGTTAACCAGGCTGACTGTTTGGTAAATATACAGCGGAAGATACGAAGACCGAGGTACTGTCTAGTGAGATTCGGTAATATGCTAGATAGATGCTGAGTCGGCTACCGCCCGTGTTGAAGTACGAAATGGGGTATCATCGTTGAGTGACCTCTACAACGCCTGTTGAAACACCAGTGGCCGCATTGTTGAAGCGGACCATCTTTCGCCCGTGCGTCAATTTTCTAGTCCCTGTCCACCTTTTTCTCTGCGCCGTACCCACCCTTGCCCTCGAGGCTCTCGTATGTCTTGCCCTCGCCGTTTCCATTTCTCGGCCCTCTCTCGTCCAGGTCCTCTTGCAGCCATTTGAGCACCAGCTCACCCAGCTGGCTATTGCCCGTGTAATTCCTCCCCCCCTGCTCAACCTTGACGTCCATTTTCTCCACGCTGCCCCACTTCTTCACCTTGCCCAAACTCATGTGCACGAGATGGGTCGGCCATGTCGCGAGATTGTCCAAAATATGCGTCGCATAGACAATCGTGCACGGCCTTGTCTCTGTCTCCCTCTTCAAGAAGTTCAGGAAATTGCTTCTTGAGAGCAAGTCCAGATCCACAGTGATCTCATCCAGCAGCAGAATCGTCCATGGCCTTAACAGACCCATGGCGAGTTGTACCCTCCTCCTTTCGCCATCGGATACCGCGTGCATGCGCCAGCTCAGGTCGATGTCGAGAATCTTGACAAGGTTGTCGCGACGGTCAGTCCAGTGGTCGCCGCCCACAGATGCCAGCAGGGTGGGCACGTCGATGTCGGTGCGGACGATGGGGTTTAGCACCCATTCAAGGCCGAGGTACGTGACGCCCTCGAGGCCCATTTTGAAAGGATCGACGCCCGCGATGGAAACAGACCCCGCGGGGGCCATGCGCTTGCCGGAGAGTAGGCGCAGGAGCGTCGTTTTTCCGGCGCCGTTGGCTGTGAATGTATTAGCCACTAATAATACACGTGTTGCGCATGCATTGCTGTACCTCCAATTAGTAGTGTCCTACTGCCCGGCGGCAAGTCCAGAAAGACTTCTTTCAGCCCACTCGAGCCATCCGGGAACAGGTAGCTCAGATTCTTGACGTCGATTGACGGCGCAATTTCCGTGTTGGCGGCCATGGTGTTGTCTATGTTATATCGTGTGTTGCTCGTTGAGAGCAAAAGTGGTGGTGCTACATTATATATGTGGGTGCTTGCGGAGACATTCCGGCGTCGAGTGACTGTCTTCGCGATGTGGTGACGCGCATAATCCGCATTAGGCCGAGAGAGGAAGGCGCCATCCCAACTTCTTCCGGCATTTCAAAGAAACAACTCTTTTGTCAACGACGCATGGGGTTCACCTCTTCAAGGTTTTGAATCACGACAAATTTCCTGCTATCTTCAGGTGCATTGCGCAAAGTGGCACGAGGTGTGCTTTTGGTATACATCGCTTGCCTCACCTCCTTGTCATATTGTGCATCTGGAACCACAACGATGGCCCATTGAATGTTCCTCGAGGTAATCATGAAGGGCGCACTGAAAGTGCGAGCCGTCTCGATCTCATCGCGTTGCTTCTCTAACCATTGTCTGGACGAAACACCGACATCGAATGGGGAAGCCAAACTTCTTCACATCTCTACGTGCGCCGATGAGGCTCTGTATCTGCATACGACATCTTCTTACCAACGCATCCGCGACATGTGAAATGCCATCAGAGGGATTGTCGCAGTCCCCGACGTGAACTAGTTTGCCTCCCAAACAACAACTTCCCCGTGAGAGCAAAATGTCACGACATATCAACAAGCCAAACATCTAGCTGCCTGGCCATGTGTATCCAAGGCGAGCTAGTATTCGCGTGTCCATGCTGTCGTGTCTATGGTGAGCGCTTAGTGAGGAGAAGTAAGTATTCACTTTCACTTCATCACATGAAGCACGCTCGAACTTCTTGGCTTCACGGTAAACGTGTCCTGCTCTATGTTGGCTTATATGTAGTTTGTTTCTATCTTCTATTTCATGACCTCAACCCAAAACTCCATTGTCCATTGCCATGGCCTTCAGTACGTTCATGCTCCTCTGTGCGCTTCTCTATGTGGTTGACTTCTTCGCCGGCGGAACCGCTGCTCTCAGCTGGCTGCCTTGTGTCATTACCATCCTTCTGGCCATTCTGGCTTGCTTCATCGTCATCTTCGTTGTTGGCCCGTTTGTTGTGTGGTGCTCCATGATCACAATGGAGCCGATCGAAGTTCTCGCAATGCGCATGAAAGGTGTGTAAAGCTCGCGCAGGCACACTCCAGGCACACTCAAAGCCCCCAATTGATTGCCATAGCCAACGCACAGGCGCTTCATCCACAGTACGTCTGATTCGAGATCCTCCTGAATCGAACGCCAAACTTGCAATCTGTATATGCAACAAACCCCAGTCTGGATAGCTGGGAAGGCCGTGTCGTGGGCTACGACAAGAACAACCAAGAACACGTAATCGCATATGTTTCTCGCAGAGACTTCAGCAGCCAGCGAGAGATCATCAAGCAGCTTGATCGTGATCTAGCAGAGAAAGTGAGAGTGAATGGTCCTCAGTACCAGCTCTACGCGTATGGCTTGTGATTGGAAAAGCGAGGTCGGATGTCAGAAGCGGCGTTTGGGAAATGAAGAGGTTTGGGAACGACATGGAGGGGATGTTCAGCAGACGAGGATCCAAATTTGCAATGTCCGATCTCCGTATCGTCTTCACTGAGAAGTTGTGAGCCATATTTTGCAGAAGGCGAAAATGAGACATCGGCTCAGATACATGTCCAACTTTGCAATGTCATTCCCAAGACTTTCGAACCTGAAAGCTCAACTATTACTGCATCGTGTTCCATGCGTCGTGTTCCACTCAACCGCGTTTGACCGCTTACAATCACCCCAATCACCCCAATCATCCACACTGCTCAAACGATGAAGTCCAACAATGCTAAACCCGCGCGTTCACTGGAGTCGATCAACCGTCCACGGCCATTACCCGCCCTTTAAGAAACTCAAGTCTCTATCACCATGTACCACCGACCAAAATCCTGTCCTCCATTACTAACCATAGCCATTTATCTCTATCAAAAGCTATTCCTGACCTTGACAATCACTAAATCGACCTGCATTTTGACCATGACAGCCGCCCACATACTCCTGACCTCCCTCGTCTAGCTCCTCATCGCCTTCTTCTAATATGTCCTCCTCGTCGTGTTCCTCGTCGCGTGCGGAGCGACGTGTCTCGCACTTCTCGGGTGCTATCATCGTGAGGAGACGGTTCTGGACACTGTGCATTGTATGAGTGGCCTGTGTGGGTAGGATGGTCACTGACAAGAAGAGCAGCTGTACATACGGAGAAGGTCCCGGGTCTCCACGACGAGAGGGAGGGAAATGTTCTCTCTTTCTGCCCGTAGAAGGAAATGTCTAGAGACCAGGTATACATGCTTTGGAGGTAGCGTGTATACATGATTCGTAAAACGCCTCCGTGCGACGACAGCCACGCGCTGTCGAAGATAGGAAGGTAGAGGGCGCAAGTAATGCTCCATCTAGACAATGCAGGCTGCAACGGCGTGAGGCGGGCCCAACGCAAGGTCTGGAGAGCCAGTCTGGTGGCGTTATTCACGGGCGGGATCAAGCATTCTAGGTCTGCCTGTGGCTTCCATGCATCATTGTCATTCACAATTCCAGCGTATTCACATATGCGGCACATCCTGATTTCATTCTTTTCCAACAAGGAAGCAAACCTCGAGTAATCTCAACTCTACCAGACAACAATATGATAGTTGAGTTACTGCAAGCATCAGTGATGATCAGTAAATAGTAAGCTTTGTTTGTATGCTCAACGGGTGAAGCTGGCGTAGGTCGGTGAAGACACGGGAAGGCGCTGGACCGGCTCCAACTCCAACATGCTCGCCACCAATAACTGCCAACACCTATGAGTGCAGCAGCTCAATCTCGGGTCTTCCTCCGAAGACATTTGCGGGATATCCGCCACGCCATTAGCGATTGGCCTAAAACGGCAGCCCGCACTGTGCCGCGCCGTGCCGCTTTCATCATCCATGCTGATACACCATCCAACAAAGCAGTCTTCTTTGATTGACTCTTCAGGCTAAGCGGACCGTACCTGCATGGCTTTGCAGGTACGTTGCGACGTCGCACGCTGACTGGTGGCGTGATAGTGTGCTGTGGGGCGTACCAGTAATTTCTTCCGCTGGCATGACGGGTAAAATGGTGTAGCGAGTTTCGGTACCACGATTGTTTGGACGTTGCCAACATGTGCCTAAGCAGATGCATTAGGAGAAATTTACGATGCCATGCTGTTGGGTGTTGGGGGAGTGGTGCTGGTCACACTTGTAAGAGGTCATAATAAGCCTTTCACTCGAGTTCTCCCATACACTCGTTTTACTCTGGTAGTGTCACTCAGCCTCGATTATGGCTACCTCAGTATCTCCAGAGCACGTGGTTGTAAGTTACTCTCAATGACCATATTTTCCCGACTTCACTGACGATCGAATGTACAGCCTATCGAAGCAGTGTTACTGTCTCTGGCTATGCTTATAGCATCAGGTCGACTACTACCGCGACTAGCACAACGAGCGCAACCTACCTTGAGCGATTGTTTCTTGATAGCATCTATTTTAGACGCTATAGGGCTTTTCGTGACCGATGTCATGACATACAAGTGGGGCGGTATGGCCGGTGATGATGCGCCAGAGCCCCCAACAGAGCAGCTCATTGCATTGAAGAAGGTAAGTTACTCATCTATGTGCAGTGATTCGTGGCTAATCGTAGATGACCAGGTACAATTCGCTGGCAACGCCTTTTACGACACCGGTATCTATTGGCCCAAGTTGGCGATTTTGGCGCTGTACTTTCGACTCGTGCCTGCTACAATGCCATGGCTGCGCAAAGCACTTTACGCGATCTCCATTTTCACTGTGGGCGCCATGATAGCGACTTTCTTCTTGGATACCTTTTGGTGTGGCCGAGATCCATCCCCGAATTGGTCAGTCGAAGAGGGTGCTTGCAGCACTTTCACCTCGAAGGAAGTCTTCAGGATTGATTGGGCAATGAACGTCACTTCCGATGTATTCAGTATGTCGATTGTTTATGACGGAATAGTAGTGTTCCATGCTGACACCGGTATAGTTTTCATCCTGCCGTTTCCGCTTCTCCACCAACTGCAGCTCAACCGGCGGCAGATCTGGGGTCTGGTAGCGACGTTTTCACTTGGCGCCGTTACCATCACCATGAGCATCGTCCGTTTTGCAACAATTGAGATTATTTATGCTTGGACCAACGTTTGTATGTGGCATTTCCCAAAGCTCTCAAAGTGTGGCAGTTCTGACCCGTGCGTAGTCGTCCTCTCCATGGCCGAAATGGCTGTTGCTATCATGGTTGTATCGCTTCCATCTATGCGACACTGGCTGCGGCGCGGCGGCTTGTTCTCATCCAACAAGAACTCGGGAAATTCATCGTCGCGTTCCAAATACGGCCTTCGAACCCCTATAGTAGGATCAAATGGCTTTTCGCGCCCTATAATACGAGGCAAGCCGAGCGGCCGGGGACCAATCGATGAAGATTCGGGAAGCGAAGTGGAGCTGAACATCATGGGGAGGAAGGATGTCATTTACGAGACACGTAGGATTAGCGTCGAGTTTTCCGACTCGGCAGACTACCATGGGGCTCCCCGGTCCGGGAAACTATCATGAGAACGGTTTGGGTAGAGATTAGGTAAAGTGCTCGTATCAGGAATGTGGCTGGACCAGGGGACGATCCTCATCGTCGGGTTTATAGCCAATGGGACTATATCCGCGATCCTTCGGGAATTGTTCCAGAATAGAAGGTGTTCTTGGTTCACAACAGGGTCCAGAAGATCAACAACGGGAGGTGGCACACACACTAATATGTCTGATACCCTGCCGGATGGTTCAAAATTTCGAACAGCGCACGGTGCAACCTTCTGTCGCAGACAGTGAAAGAGGTGGGGCGTGCCGATTCCATTTGAGGAACGGGACGATGCGGCCGTGTGGATTCGGCTGAGTCCGAGGCCACCAGTCTCATGCTCAAACAAGCGCAGGCGTAGACGCCTATCTCTATAAGCCGTGCATACCGACGCGGGACATGTGCACCACCTGGGCCGCGCTCGATGAAGAAAGTGGATGGTCAAGACGACGCACGCGGTTACATTGCGACCATGCGACTGTACACATTCCTGGGGAGTACAGCATTCAGTAAGTGTTATGCTGCATGTTAGAGTTGACCATTCGTTGCGTTGATTAACTATACAGAAGAGTAGAAGAACACTTTGGAAGCCATCTTCCGCGCTAAGCCGGCCGCGCTAAAGACCCTCCCGAGCTCCCGTCCCAACTACTTCCAGCTGGGCGGTTGCTTATATCGACCTTCATCTACCACACATATGGCTAAAGCACTTATGCATATGCCACGGACATAAGCATGGTGTATCAAGCCAATGTGTATGTCTGCTCGATCCCGCTCGCATGGTTGAGCCGCTCCGCTTGCGGGTCACTGTCTCCATCAGCCCATACGCGCGCGATGTGAACCACACCGGCTGCGAAAACGCTGCCGCGCGTATGCACGAAGGAGCCATTGGACGGAGAGACTTCCACAAGCTGACTTACGACCGAAGTTTGCGCTCTGCAATCGAAGAAGCGATGTTACCAGATGTCAACAGGGAGACTTGTGCCGCGTTTCGAACAGTGCACCCCATGCTGGAGCAGCACACAACTTCCATTGCGCCATGCAATCAAGACGATGAGGTGCTAATGTTGATCTGTTGGCAGTACACGGACCTCCATTTCGCTCGAATGAACGGCTTCCATCCTAAGTGCAACCATGGCTAAAGCCACCAGAGACCGACTTGGCATTGCAGTCCTTGCCATTCGCCCACAATCCTTCTCGCTTCGAAGATCGTACTAGGACTCTGTACATCTGCCACCCTGCCGTGCGCCTATTGCCGTGTAGCATACATATGCCCTCGTGTCGCCCGGCTGAAGCGAGGCGGCCACTAGCTCTCTCAATCTCTGTGAGCTTCGAAACAGCTTCTACTCAACTCGCAGAAGCAACTATCATGTCGCACCGCATCGATGGAAAAGATGTTATGGTGAGTAACTTGTTCCATAATAGTACGCCATCCACGAGAAAAAGCATCATCTAACAAACTGCAACTTATCAGATCTCGGAATGGATTCTCCTAATCTTTGCATACCTGTTCGTGGCAGCACGAATTTACACGCGCATATTCCGCCTGCGCTCGAAGCTGGACTGGTCCGACTATCTACTCATCCTTTCTGCAATCGATGCGCTTGCTTTGATCATATGTGACACGCTCACGTTCCAGATGGGCGTGATGGACGAGTACGAAACGTCGGTTAAGCTGTCAAAGGTACGTGTTGCAATTCCTGGTCCGTCCGATAATCACTGACGTTCAAATCAATAGATTTCGTTTGCGTCGAACTACTTCTACGATGTCGGCATGGGTTTCCCGAAACTCAGCATGCTCGCCTTCTACTGGGCATACTTCAACCTCGAGGCCCGGCCCGCAATGCGCAAGATGCTCTGGGCCATGACTGCGTTCGTGGTCGCATGCTACCTCACGATCCTCTTCGATGACACATTCTTCTGCGGCGTACCAGTATCGGTGCAGTGGTCGCAAGAAGAGGGCGCATGCTCGGTGTTCTATGCGCCCGAGCCATTTATCTTGAACTTCACTCTGAACTTGGCCTGCTACCTTGTTGTGTACACGATTCCACTAGTTCTGCTGGCGCAAGGTGTGCTTAGATCGTCGACCGGTGTCACGCTCACATTCGCACTCGGTGCTCTCACGATTATTTCGGGTATCGTCAGATTTGTGACGCTGAAGGTTGGAACCGGACAGGAGAACCTTGTTTGTATGTACTCCCGCAGATGGATTCCACGCCATGATATCTGAAAGTTTTGCTAACGATTTTGTGCAGATCCTCTCAGCATGGTCGAGATGACTCTTTCTATCATTGTCGTTTCACTGCCAGGGCTGAAGCCGCTGGTTCGAAATGAAAAGTATTAGGTAGCAAAACGAGGATTCTAGCTTGCTTAATACTCTAGTCAATCCTAACACTGAAGATGAATTGTTTGACCAAGTTTCAGCATCTTCTTACCTCCAAATTCCTGCATGGCTCAAGAGGTACCTTTCACTCCTGCCAGACTGACCGCGGAGCATGCCACGAAATGAACCCCCTTAGATGAGTATGCAGCATCTTAGTCCGTCAGCACGATGGCGAACAGCTTGTGGTCGCTGCAAACGCAAATCGAGGACAATTAATTCCATGGTTGAGTCAGACTCAGATGCTGCGACTTCAATCACGGGCACGTACACAAATCTTGTCATGAAGGTCAGCCGGGTAAGCCTCGCATTGAGCTAAAATATGTGGCTCTTTGCGACGTGACAGGCCTGCAAGGTTTCGAGTTATCTGTGGGTAGCGATACGTGTACATTGACCGGGCGCGGCCGGGAACATCTATGTCGCATTACAACACAGTCATGAACGGTCTTATGGAGAAGGAAGTTGTGTTCACCTCGAAGCTCAACGTCATCGTGCGTCCTAAGCATACGTTAGTGTCACAAGGCAGATGGACCCACTTCGACTCAGCCCCAACCTTTGAACTTCGACAACCCTGTCTATATAGTTTCCGGGTCTCGCAGATTACTATGCTCACTTGCACTCCTAGTACAACATAGTCTAGCTTTACTAGACTTCTATCATAGCTTCTACCCACAGCACGACACCTGTGCCACTCGCTCAACTAGGTATGAAGACCAGTGGCGACCAGTCTCGATCGAAAAGCGCTTCCAGAATTTTTTCCAATATATTTGCAGGTGCGGTCTTTGTAGTTGCATACATTGTCGCCAACTCTGGCGGCCACCGTTCAGGTTCTCCAGACGACGCGCCGAAGGCCCAGCCTGGGCTTGCCCAAGTCAGCGGATTCTATGGACCAGGGACCTGGGCAGCCTGGATACTTGGAATGACTACATCGCTTGGTATTATCTTCCGGTGTCTGGATTCCCGCGCCACGGCGTCACTCATACTACCAATTGTATACACCAACTGGGCGGCTATCGACCAGCGCAAACAGTTCAAAGCACCCAACGTTTCGCTTGAGCGACAATCTTCCGCTACAGGCATTACACTAGGTGGAATATGGTTCATGCAAATAGTTTTACTTAGGCTGCGTACATGTGTCAACGTAGCTGCTGCAGCCCATATCAATTCGATGGGCGCTATGGTCCTATCAGGCTCTGTCCTTCCGTTCATTGCCACGACAATGACAGCATTACATATATATATCACCAAATGGGATCATTCGGCGCCAGAGATTGACGAACAAGGTGGCACTGAATCAACTCGTAAACATTCTGAAGACTCGACATTATCACGCATGAGCGCATGGCTCTATATAGTGCCTTTCTGGCTCTTCGCTTACTTGCAGTTGAGAATTGCGTGGCAACTCATGCGCCATAGACAATTCAATTCAGCGTATATACCAAGTGCGCCGGCTATCAATCTACCAGTCACTATCGCGGCGACGGATATGGCACCCCGACCTCCAGCGTACCTGCCCAGTCTCCCCACCATCAACATACCAATTGTTATTACGGCCCTGGAAGACAAAGCTTTCATCATGGACATGGATAATAAAATTGTCACCGAGGACGTGATACATGGCTATTTTTTCCGCCGTCGACAGGTTGATGAGACAATTCCATCGCCTTTAACATACCTACCTCGACTGCCGGTCACCAAGACATGGATGGCCGTCGTAACCGCAGATAACGGCTACATCATCCAAAACCGAATTATGGGTATAGCCACATCCAAGACTGATTCACAATTACACCAGCCTGCTCTTGGTTTTCTGATAGCGATGATCTTTCAAAGCCTCAACCACTGGAAAGGAATCCAAACGAAGTTTGCGAAACAACACGGCATTGAAGAATTCCAAGTATGTCTCTTGAAACCGTGCTCTCCGCAGAGCATAACCGAGTCAGACCAAGGCTTCTCGCTGTGCTGCGCCCTTCTACAGATTGCGTACGAGTTCGGACCGCAGGCTGTTTCCACAATGAGACCGGCGGCAACAGCCGCTGTCGAATTTGCCAAAACAGTTCCCATGGTGATTGCGGGGGTGGACGCTGTTGTCGCATCTACGAGAGCAGTAATTGCGGTTGTGACTACGGCAGTAGATATTGTTGTCGGAATTAAGAGAGCAGTAAGTAAGGTGATGACTACGGTGGTGAACGCTGTTGTCGAATTTACGAGACCAGTAACTGCAGTGTTGAAGGTCGCCGTCGGGCCAACAAGAGAAGCCCTCAAGGTGGCTGGCAAATGGGCCATACAAGCATTTGGCCTATTGAAGATCTGGATCTGTTGCCTCTTCGGTGACGATCCGAGGGAACAGCTCCCGATATGATGATGAGATTTATCTTCATAGGCGACGAAAGTTTGTGTACAAGAAATAGCAAAAACAAACCTCAGATGTGAACACCGTGCGATACGAAGGAGCTCGTGTTGTTTAAGCACTCACTCCATCAAACATCCACTACGCATATCGACGTAAATCTACTGTAATACGATGATTACGTTCTGACGGGTCACATCTCGAAACTAATCGCATACGCTAGCTTTGAATTCGTTTTCGTTGAACATTACCAGCGCTGCGTGTAACATGTGGCCTCCGAGATGCTACCCAGTCGGCAGAAATTGAGCGCTGTAGGAGAAATAATGCCATGCTGCGCGACCTCGTCCGGCAAGTACAGCTTGTTGTTGCATGCCCTAAAATGCAATCGTCTCCAAATCCTGGCTCAATGACAGCCAGGACGATAACGAATCTGCTAAATGGTTCCAAGCCGATTCGTCTGTGGTGGATGGGTTCTGTCACACATACATATTGCGGTGGTTAGCACGACTTTATAGCAATGCATACGTACGCTCTGATGATTTGTAAATGCAATATAATTCCAGTCCACATGGCAAATCCGGCCAAATAATGCTTGCACAATGCAGAGGCTGTATATATACAACAACACCCAATTCCCCCATCTACACCTCTCACTTCTGATCCAACATATGTTTAAACTTTTCGATCTGTCTACAATTAGCATTCCCGTCCCCTTCATCAGCAGAACGTGCAAACTCACCTTTGTGCTCAGATACTTCTCCACCTCCTCACTCTTGATCCCCCTCTCGCCACCCGTCTTCCACGCAATCGGCACCATCGCCACCCTCTCCCTGACCACCACCTCCCGCCCGGGCCCCTCCACCGCATGCACTTTATCCGGGTTATTCGTCAGTAGACGTATCCCTCTCTCCCCGCCGAGGCCCAAATCCATCAACATGGCCGTCGCGAGCCCGTAACTCCGCGCATCCGCGGGGTGGCGAAGTAAAATGTTCGCTTCATATGTGTCGTTCCCGAGATCTTGCAGATTGTATGCTTTGAGTTTTTCGCCCAGCCCGATGCCCCGCCCTTCTTGGCGCAGGTAGATGATTGCGCCGCCGGAGGGCGAGAGCGCGGGGTCGGCCATTAGCCGTGCGGCTTCGTCGAGTTGCTCGCCGCAGTCGCAGCGCGCAGACCATACCGTCTCGCCGGTATAGCATTCCGAGTGGATGCGGACGAGGGGGAGGTCAGAGGAGGTGATGGGCTGGGCGTCACCGTTCTCGGAGGAGGTGGTGGAGGAGGGCGAGGGCATGCCGTTTGTGTGTTCGGGGATGGTGTCGGGTATGCGTTTCGAGGGCACGCCTTCGGAGCGCTTTATCTGCTCGACGCGCGAGGAGGTGCGGCCGGGGTACAGGCGGCCTACATATGCGCCGCGGGTCATGCGGTCGAGTTCGGTTTCGCCGGGGCGTTCGGCGTCGAGGGAACGCGAGCGAATCTTGCCGCCAAAGACGATGGCGAGGTGTTCTTTCGTATCCACGCTATTTCTGTACACATGCAGCCACATCTCATGGCCGGTGGTGGTTGGTATCCGCGCGCGCACTTCGCACGCGACATCGGGCAGCTTCTCTAATAGCTCCGGCCGTCCGGTTTGTGAGCCTGTCGAGGTGTCGACGGGTATCGAGCGTGGTGGGCGCGGATGGGAAGGCGTCGAGGTTCCTGGCGTCGCTGGTGGGGTGAAGGCGGGGCTTATGATGGACGGCGGAGGCTCTTGTGAGGCATTCGACGCATGATTCCGTATCGCATTCTTCCCTACATCTTCGTCTGAGTTGTGGTCTTCGAACGGATCGCGGCGGTTGGGGTCCGGTGAATACAGCGGTGGCAGTCCAGGTGACGCATGTGAAGGTAGCGAGGGCATGGCTATAAATGGAATATGGTCGCTGAAGCAATTGGTCGCGGTGCAGGTTGTCTAGTATATACAGATGGTGTGTAGAGGCCGGCGCATGTCGTTGGGGAAATTGCAGTCATCTATCGGTTTTGGGCCGAGGGACGTCAGAGGGGTCTTCGAATTGCGAGATCCGAAGCCGCTGCGGATCCCGCCACTGCCGACAAGGAATGGAAATGGCGGCTGACATATCCCGCCATAATGTGGTAATCTTCGTCAGCAATCCTGACTGTACTCCGCGCGAAGAGAATGCAGCTTGGACCGTATGTGTTCACAGAGTCTGCGAATGTGGTGCGGTGCTGCAGTGCGCCAAGCTTGGTGTCACCAGCGGATGCTGTGATGCGACAGTAATCAACGTGCAACACTGCAGTCATGATGCCATAAATTGCCTTTTGCGGAACTTCAAAATCGAGTACATAATCTGAACAGAATCTGGTAATTGTCCCACGCAGAAGAACGCCTTTTACCAGCCTCAATCCACGCGACGCTCTCGGCCCCAAACCTCGTCTGCGTTCTTCTTGCCCTTGGTCTCCGGCACATACCACGAAATGAAAGCAAAGAAGAACGCAGACAGCGCTGCAAAGATGAAGTAGACCTTGCCGTGCAGCTTCGCGCTTGCCAAAGGGAAAAATTGCGCAACGATGAATGTTGCGATCCAGTTGGCTGCAAGTGCAATACTCTGCGTCGCATCAGCCGCGTCAGATCCTACCAGCTCGCTCGCCAATATGAAGGGAACCGGCCCAAGTCCAAGACCAAAACTTGCAACGAACAGCAGAACGGCAACAGCGGACAGCACCGGGATCGACTTGATGATTCCAATGGCGAGCAGCAGGGAGCTGATGCCCATGCCCGCCAGCGAGTTGAGCAAGCAAGTCTTGCGACCTAGCTTGTCGACGAGAGGCGCGCCTCCAGCGGTGACGATGATATTGACTGCTGAGACGGCCAGGTTGAGGAGCGCAGAGTTGGATTCGAGCAGGGTCGCCAGGAGAGACACGCCGTACATGACGATGCTGTTGATGCCGCTGAACTGCTGCGCCAGCATAACCATGATGACGGCCATGGCTGCGCTCTTGTACTCTGGATGGCGCAGGACTTGCATGATGCTGAGCTTCTCTTCGTTGCCCGACTGTTTGATATTTTGCGGGCCGCCCTCATTGCTCAAAAGCGTCTGCTCCTCCTCTGCGATGTCGTTAGTAAGAGCCATAGTCAGTAGCTGTATGGAGAATCTCACCATTAACATTCTCAACCCCGGCTGCACCCCAGTCGCTCATCTCGCTGTCGATGTCGGCTCTTTCGCCCCTCAGCTTGCGCAGTGTCTTCTTCGCAAGCGCGATATTGCCCCGTTCCGCAACGTACTTTGGGCTCTCCACAGACACCAGCAGCCCCAAAGCCTGTCCAAGACCGATCACCCCACCCGCAGCCAAGATGACCCTCCAGTACGAGTCGTGGCTCAGGAAGAACCCCAGCAGTTGCGCGACCAGAATGCCAACGTTGCACATGATCTGGGTGAATGCGCCAAAGAAGCCCTTCTGCGCTGGTGGGGAGATTTCCGAGATGTAGAGAGGCACAATGACCACGGCTGCTCCGGCGCCAACTCCCGACAGCAGTCTTCCCACTGCCATGACTCCGATGTTGGGGCTCAGCGCCTCGAAGACGGGGCCGATGCTGAAGAAGATGGTCGTGATTTGCATCGTCCTAAGCCTGCCATATTTGCTGGCTACCGGCCCTGCCAGCAGCGCGCCCAGCAGACCACCCAATGTAAACATGGACCCCACGACTCCCCATTCGGTCGGCGTCATTTCGATGCATTGCGGGAGATTCGAACTGGACGCAGTGGATTTGATCGACTTCCTCTTGCAGCGGATGACGTCTTCGGGTGCGTTGAGTTCGCCCTGGTGCTGTTAGTGATTGCGCATTGCTACAGGGAGCTTATGGGCGCACCAAGTGGAAGCCGAACAGCAGCGGGCCAAGCGTCGCGACGAAGAGGATATAGACAAAGTACCTCGTGAGGCCCTCGAAGAATGATCGCGAGCTCATGGTGACGGGTGATGATGTAGGAGAGGGGTGGAAGCGAGGTTGTTGTAGTGGTGAGGATAGCTTGTGCTGAATGTGTCTATGCCACCATGGAAACGAGGCACGCAGTCGTGAGATCGCTGGCTGAGCGCAATGCAAGCTTATTGGAAATGGATACTCGGCGGCGCAGGATAGTCGCAGTATTCACTTCTTCATGAGGGACACGCCATGTGCATGTGGTGTACGGAGCGCGGGGCGGCGTGATGGCGGAGGGAACTTTGAAGCTTGAAGCTCGAAGCTTGAAGCTTGGAACCGCAACACAATAGCTGGCCTCGGAACCGAAAACCACGCCTCGCACAAATAATCCTGATATGAGCTTCCCGCCTCGTAGCCTGATGCATCCTATAGCAACTTCTCTATTCTACTCTTCAACTTTCATATTCCCCAACACGCTTCCAGTACTCCGTGCATCGGAGAATGCTCGTCGGCCACACTCCAGGTGGAACGGCCGAATGTGGAGACGGCAACTAGGCCATGGAGCGAAAGCGTGGACGCGAGATGAATCCTCCATCTGCAGACCCACCATCAGCACCAGCAGTCGCCCGAGCCAATCTGCCTGGCAGCGTTGCGGCAGCTTTCAACGGTCGGTACTTTCCATGCTTTGTCCCTGCCCGATATTCCGTCGTCTGCGTGTGCTGTCATGTCTCGCCCCTTTGCTACGCGTCTGCAGCAGCCTCGTTGCCACGTTCTCCCTTTGGATTGCGCTCGCATCCGACATGCATGACTGCCTGTTCTTGTAATTGTCGTACCAAGCACGTTCTTGGTACAAATTGCCCATCTTCATCATCCTCGGCGCTTTGCTCTCCGCCTGTCTCCATCGCGTGCCATTCTCATCATCGCAACATCATTTGTGTTGCATCATACTGACCTGCATCTCATCAGACCCGGCGGACTCGAAGCAGGCCATGTTCACAGGGTACAACAACAAGAAACGGGTCAACGAGCGCTACAAGATTGTGGGCTTCATTAGTAGTGGTACCTATGGCCGCGTCTACAAAGCCGAAGGCAAAAATGGCCGCACCGGCGAGTTTGCCATCAAAAAGTAAGTGTCGGATGCAGGCGCTCGACAGTCATGCTGACAGATGCAGGTTCAAGCCGGACAAGGAGGGTGAGCTACAGTACTCGGGCATCTCGCAGTCCGCTATTCGAGAAATGGCGCTCTGCACCGAGCTTGCACATCCCAATGTCGTACACACCGTGGAGATAATCTTGGAAGAAAAGTGCATCTTCATCGTCTTCGAGTATGCCGAACACGACCTGCTCCAGATCATCCATCATCACAACCAGCCACAACGACAGGCCATCCCAGCACGGACCATCAAATCAATCCTGTACCAGCTTTTGCAAGGCCTCGTCTACCTCCACCGGAACTGGGTCATGCACCGCGATCTCAAGCCTGCCAACATCATGGTCACCAGCGCTGGCAAGGTAAAGATTGGTGATCTCGGCTTGGCGCGTCTCTTCTACAAGCCGCTGCAGTCTCTGTTTTCTGGCGACAAGGTCGTTGTGACTATATGGTATCGCGCACCTGAATTGCTACTAGGCAGTCGTCATTACACACCAGCAGTCGACTTGTGGGCCGTGGGATGCATCTTCGCAGAGTTGCTGTCGCTTCGGCCGATCTTCAAGGGAGAAGAAGCGAAGATGGACAGCAAGAAGACGGTACCCTTCCAGCGCAATCAGATGCAAAAGATTGTCGAGATCATGGGCATGCCCAGCAAGGACCGATGGCCGCTGCTGACCGCGATGCCCGAGTATCCCCAGCTCTCGTCCCTTATAGCCGGAAACGCCGCACGGTATGCTCGACCACAGGGCGGCGACGGTCTGGATCGATGGTACAACCAAACACTAATCAACAATCAATACCCCGCCGGCCCTGGCCCGGAAACCCCGGGTGCAGAGGGTCTCGCGTTGCTCAAACAGTTACTCGAGTACGACCCACAGAAGCGGCTGACCGCGGAAAAGGCGCTTGAGCACAGGTACTTTACTGAACACGGTAAGCCGTCAGACAACTGCTTTGAGGACTCGAAGATCAAGTACCCTGTGCGAAGGGTCAGCCAGGAGGACAACGATATTCGTACTTCAAGTCTACCGGGAACCAAGAGGAGCGGATTACCAGACGATTCCTTGATGGGGCGGCCTGCAAAGCGACTGAAGGAGGGCTGAGTAGGCCTTGCGCCACCCAACTTTGGCCCGCTGCAACATCGAGGCTGGAATCCTACGCCAATCAACCAATTTCTATCGCGAGAAGACCTGTTGCGGTCTGTGGAGGAAGGACAACGCCAGCGAGAGCAATCGGTTCGTTGGCAAGGGGGAGCAAATCTGCTTGCACAAATGAGTCATGGGCCTCTACAAGGAAACCCTAACGGATTCTTATTCATGGTCATGCCGCCGCCTTCGCGAACAAGTCAGCTGCCTCTGATACCGGGACTTTTGCGCGACCGTGAGGAAATCGAACGTCGAATGCAGGAACGAGATCATCATTTAGAGGAATCACGTCGTCGCCATCGTGAGGAAACACAGCGCCGGCGAGAGAATGCAAATCGTCGACGAGAAGAAGAAGCTCGTCGGCGAGAAGGAATGGAGCACTCGCTAGAGGGAGCAAATCGTGATCGAGAAGATTGTCCAGAGGATTCCGAACGTTGGCGGTCATTCTAAATTGATTCGGGCGTCCCATTTCAGGAGCTTGCTAAATTACGGGAAGATTGTTGGTTACTTGGGTCGAATTCCGGGGCCACGCGCGCACGTTGGATGCCTGGTTGTTACGCCTTGGGCTTACCTGAGCGGTGTCCGCGACTTCGTCCAGGCACGTTGGATGCCTGGTTGTTCCGCCTGTGCTATCACTAGTGATTGGCTAGTGGCATAACACTCACTCGGGCACATTACGGGCTTTTATTCCAGTACGAACGCCTGCGACAAGGGCGGACCGTCGATTGCAAATATCACAGATTCCTTCGAAAAATACCCTGGTCAATATGTCTTGGCTCAGTGCCACGCAGGTCTCTCAAACGGTCGCACATTTCCTGGGTGGACGCCTCACAGGACGGGCGCACGTGGATGATAGTCCGCCTATGGACCTTGACAGATGTAATGTGTAGTGTAGAGTATGGCAAGTAGACTGTTCTTCCCTGGTTCGTGTTCGTGACCTCCTTCCACTTCACACTCGGCAGTCCAAGTTTTTTCGAGAAATGGGTGTACCATTTTGCTTACAGTCCGCCTAGACGCAATGATGTATGCTTAGTTCTGCTCTCATACGGCTTACAACCACCGAGCCTATCACGAATCCTGGAAATCCTGCCAACCCGCGGGAGAGATTGTTGGTAAGGGTCTGTCGTACTTTCATCTCACTAAAACAAACGGAAGTGGCAACGCAAAGCACCAGCCTATCACGCAGCAGCGCAACGTTGTACCCGCACTGATCGAGGGTGCACGGTGAAGCAGTTCGCGCTCAACCCCCAGGACGAGACACGCCTCGGAGCCTGATGCAATCAAAGAGGGCGCCCGTGATGTGTTTTGTGACGTAAATACAGTGAAGTTCCGGTCCTCGAGTACGTTCGTTCGTTCGTTTACAAGCGGGGCAGCAGGCGCAGACGGTCAACACCACGCCATCATAACACTACCCCAGCACACGGGCCATACGCGCTATAAACACACGCTGCCCTCACACTTCTTCCTTCTCTACACTCCACCTTGGACCGCTGCCACTCTTTTGTCAACGTCTGTCACTCTCTTACAACCTCCGACCTACAACCTCAGTGCACAACATCGCTAGATCAACTGCACATCTCCTCCACCTGTATCTCAAGCAGAGTCGCTCCCTAACAAACACCAACATCTACTAATCCTCGCCCACATCAACAAACCGACATGAAATTTGCCGCCTTTCTCGTGGCTCTCGCAGCTGCCACGGCCGTTGCCGCTCCCACGGTCGACGTCAAGCCGCGCGACCTCATCGACGACGACGCTCCTCACCAGGACGATCCAGACTTCATTAGCGCGGTTATGCGCGCCCACTGGTACTGGCGTAGGCTTCATTGCGCCCAAGACCTCGTCTGGGACCCTGAGCTCGCCAAGCAGGCTCGTGCCGACGTCGAGAAGTGCCCTGACAAGCCCACTCATGTAAGCTTGTCGTCCCACAATTATGCCGAGTACATACTGACAATAGTAGGAGCGCCCCGGCAGCAACCTCTCGTCCTGTTCACCTGCCCCCAAGGGCCACGATGAGTGGGTCGCGTTCGCCCGCAGCGCCTCTCACGGCTGGCACGAGGAGGAGACCCAGTACCCTTACGACAACCCACACTATTCCGATGCGTGGGGTCACTTCTCTCAGATGGTCTGGCGCAACTCTTCATCTATCGGCTGCGCTGTCGGACACTGTAACGATGCTAAGAACCCTGTCCAGTGGCCCGGCCGCTTCTATTGCTGTAAGTCGCCTTGATGCCCGTCAATGAAACATGCTGATGTGATTAGACTACAGCTCGTACGGCAACAATGTTGCTGAAGGTCAGTTTCGTGAGCAGGTCTGGGGCCCCGTGTGCAACGACCCTGCTGTCAGCGAGGTCAAGGCCCGCCGGGATGTCGCCTTCGACTGGACTGCTCGCACCCAGTAGACGGTCGCACTTGAGGTAGTGGAGGCTATCGGTCCACCGGCCCTCGACCCAGATGATCACACTTGTTGGCAGTGTCATCAATAACTTTCCTTCTTGCTCCCATACATATTGCGACCCTGGCGGCTGCTCTTGACTTTCATGGCTCCTCACGATTTTCGATATCCTGCATTACCTCCATTCGGCCCGGGCTGGGAACAGCGTGGGCCGGAAGTCTCTTGATTAACTCCTCTGTGTACAACATCTGGATGGTATCCTCTTGGCTACCGCTACGATTAGAGCTTGAAGGCCGTTCCTGTCTTGGTGGTCGATGCTAGTTCGTGATACACAACCCAATTACTTTTTCAATTCACTTCTTTCTTCCCTCTGCAACTGCGTGAGTTTATTCCTTTTGACTGCCGTAGTCTTTCATCGCTTTTTGCCGCTTATCCCCTGTATGATGTCGTCTCTGGTGGTAAGAGATGGAACATTCATTCTTCCGCGCGGTCGAGAACACGTCGCTCTACGACAATCTGTCAGTCACGTCGTATCTCACCGCATCATGCTCGTTCTCGTATCCCTCTTGTCGAAATACTGCACTGCCCATGCCAGTAATCGTCTCTATGTGCGCAGAACGTTCTGGTCGCATCTCATTGTCTCCCTCGAAGCCAGACAATTGGCCATGTACTCAGAAGTCGACAGCAAAGCAAGCTATAGCAAACATACTCACATACAAAACCCCACAACCATACCAACTTCTATCTCCCTTACCACCGCTATTACTACTCCGCCATCAACATATCACAATCCATCCCTTCTCCCAACACCAAACATTGCGATGATTTCCCTCCTTCTCGCCACTATTCCCTACATCTTAGCAGCTACCATCATATTCGCCGTTGTAGCGCTGATGATCGCATCTGATCGGTGCTAGAGGACGTTTGCGGAGACACGCTTTGAGCAGAAAAATGGCGAGAGGGTCATGAGGATGATGAAGATGGCGGCTGGTAGATGGGTGATGATAGGAGAGGAGAAGGGGGGAGGGCGAGAGATGAGGCGAGGAGGATGGGATGGGATGGGTCTGGGAGGTGGGGCGAGGGAAGGGGCGAGGGAAGGGGCGAGGGAGTGTGAAAGGAGCAGTGGGAAGTGATAAGGAGGAAATACTGCTTAGATTTGGTACCTCATGCATTCTTCTTGATGTTCAGAGATCTAACCAATTCCCCGCCACACTCATCAGTATCGTCGAGAAGACGCCCATTTATGAAACATGTCTCGAATCATACAAGACACTGCTCACTTGTCTAACAGTGAGACATACTCAATGCTCAATATAGTCAAAACCATTCTCCCTTAAACCTCTCCCCTTACCTATACACTCACACAACCATGTCCTCACAAATCACCCCCAACATCGCCCTCCACATCACCGCCGCAACCACCTTCGTGTATGCTACCACACTCCTTTGCATCTCATTATACAACGGGCACACCTCCACCCGCAGCCCCATCCAATCTCTCCAAAACAAAGTCGATGTCGCATTCCCTACTCTCGTGGCGCGCGTTACTGTTAAACGCATCATCACGACTCGCGCGGAGTATTGGATTGCGGAGATGCGTGATGGGGAGGGCGGGGTGTTGGAGAGGTCGCCGATGTGTATGAGCGAGGGACAGGCGGTGGGGGAGTTGGGGAGGTTGATTGGGATTGGGAGGGAGGAGGTGGGGTGGAGGGATTGGATGAGTGGGAGGGCGGGGTGTGCGGTGGAGTGATTGGGGAAGGGACGTGTTGGAGAGCGTTTAGGGGAGGAGTGGTATGTGGAAGCAGTTTCTTAGAATGCGTGAAATTAAGATAGCATGGATGAGCGATTGGTACGCATGATAAATTTAGCCTGGATAGCACTGCGTGATCATTGCGAGGCAGAGATACATAGACTGGGGCAAATATGTCTCTTGCAGCAATCGCGATTAGTATGGACATTTCAATTCACGCCGTGAAATTGTCATTATTTGGGCATAGGGAAACTTTGAAGTTTGCAAGAATGCTGATTCACTCCCATTGTTTGGCTACAGTCAAACTTTCAGTACCGTCCGCCGGGGCTACAGATATCTCACGAACATTTTGTGCTCTACCCTTCTTCTCTCTCACACACTCACACATACAACCTCCTCACACAAACAGCCTCAAAATACACGCAACTCTATCATGGAAATCGTAATTATGTCCTTTGCGTTCTTCGCGGTCCTCTGTACAGTAGTAGTTGCGCAGCTGGTAGCACAACTGTGCGCGAGGGTGCTCGTTGATTTCTACCACCAGGCCACCCCTTTCCGAGTTCTTCAGGGCAAGGTGGAAGCTTGCTTCCCCAAGACCACCCCACGTATCGTTGTCTCCAGCCCTCTACCCGAGAATGACGTCGAACTTTGGACAGCGTACATGCGTGAGACGATCGATGGACAAAACTTCATCCGGGCGGCCTCTCCGCCGTGTAAGAGCAAAGACGAGGCGGTCGAGTAGCTGTGGCCTTCGATCTGCAAGTGGATGGTGCAGGTGCAGGAGGCAGCGGAAGTAGAGAAGGCGAAGGCTGCTAAGGTTGGCTCGAGCTGGCGTTCGGTGTTTTCGCTCTGATGCAAGGGATTGCACATAGTCTGAGATGCGTGGGAGTGTGAGACGTTATGTCTTGCTCCGTTGTTGAGCACATGCGTCTTGGAATGAGACATGCAAAGATACTATAGGTACACGTATTGCAGATTCGTAATAAAAACTGATTTCTGAAATGTTCACATCCTCCATCCTATTATTAACAGTTTTCACTCTTACCCAGAATGCCTCCAATATGAGAGCCCGCATGGCTCACCGCCCTTCGCGTCCTTTTCATCGGTCTCGTAACGTGGGAAGCTCTCCAGTCATCTGCCCCTATTCTGATCACGACCAACATCAAGCAGAACGCACTAATTCTCTACCCCAATCGACGTCCTGAACTTGTGGAGTTGCACGTCATGCAGGCAGATCGACAGTTCTGGGTCGCTGGCATAATCGATGGCGAATACCAATTGCTTATCACGACGCGTCGTTGCGAGGGTGAAGCCAAGGCAGTATGGAGGCTGAATGACATGTTGGAGATGAAGGTTCGTGATGAAGCTTTGGAAGCAGCTGGAAGGATTTTGTGTAAGCTGTGAGGGGATCTTTGGTGGATTGTCGATTTGTGGAGTAGGTTAATGGCTTACATTCGACGTTTTTGCTTATGGAGAGGGATGTATGACGAACGTAGATTGGAAACGATGTGGAGATTGAAATACCTACCACTAAGCAACAGAAGCTATATCATCATACTTCAAAATCAATAAGCTTTTGTTACCTGTACCACCTTTTGCCGCCAGTCAGTATTGCAATTTGTCAATTCTCTTTCTCTACCTTCATCGCATATATCATCATCTCTAGTTGACATGTTTCTCAGCTGCATTGGCAAATTCAGATCGAGACAATGTTGTGCATTATTGCACAACGATTCTGTCTGGTCTTTCTGTGACACACTTAGCTCTATCCAACTCCCTTCCTTAATGTCTCAGCTTGCCGTCGGCGCCTAGGACTTGTTGGCTTTGTCTGCCCGCCCATGTCACAGCTTCGCTTGTCGCTTCACTTTGCATGTAGTTGCCCCGTGAAGATGCAGTCCCAAAATTGAAGTGTAATTGCCGATCAATACATCGATCTGTTACACGGCGAGAATGTGGAGAATGCGGAGGGAAAACGTGTGGCCATGGGTTGCATGTTTTGTTTTGCAACACCCAATATCGAGCTATATCCTTTGACGAGTAGTTCAACCACAATATGGTGTCATAAGACTTCCATTCTGGAAAGCCATTACTCGTGTAGTCGCTCTCTCCACCTCAATTTGAACCAATCTTCGGGCGATAGATCTGATAGGGTTGCGGGAGCATGCTGCCGCCCAGATCGACTGTCCTGCATGGAAGTCTGGCCGAATCGCACTAGAGACCAACCACCGTCGTACCGGTGGAAGGGATCGGCAATAAATCCGAACTAGAAGCGGGCTCCAATCACGCCGAAAAGCTTGTCTTCTCGGAAATATTGACTTCCCATTGACCGCCTCATCGTCGAGCCTATTGCGACATTCGATTGCCGAACCAACATGCTTATTCCTAGTTTGAGTGGGTGCCTTGCATACAAAGGCACAAGTTCGGCCGTAGTGCGAGGCTCAAGATTGAGGTAGTGTGACAAGTTTTTCGAGTTTTCGTGTGCAAAGTCCTTATGATCTCAAGAAAGATCGACAATTGAGTCGTACCGGTATTCTCGAACAAATGAGCAAAGCAGGCCGTCAACCCCATTTAGGAAAGGGCATTATTCATACTAACCTCTTGCGTCAAGACCCTGACGCAAGGACCCACACGACTACCTGTTTCATCTTGGACAATCCTTCGTCAATGACTCGCAGGTGTCGCTGCGTTTTATACAGTGTTGCTTCGCGTCGTTGGTGGCTGATACCAACAAGCAGGAATTGCATTATCGCCTGACAATGAACTGTATTGTGACATCACATATAGATGGGTAGCATTTTACGACGTTGAAACAACCTCATCGAACCTAGATTTGACACTCCCGTGAACGATTGTCAGAACTCTATAACCCTATTGTATGCGAACTCCACGAGGCCTTTGGCCAATAGGCGTGGTCGGCGGTTTTTTGCCTCATCGTGTCCAACGGATCCCTGTGCTGGGACTGGTTATTCGCACCTGACAGCAAATAAAGTTCGAGTTTAGCATGGATTTCGCTACTGCTGCGCGCATCGAAACTCGGTATTGTTATCGTTCAGAGACCCTGGCATGGCTTTGCAGGTAGACATTCGAGCGAATCGGAGTAGTGCATCTAATATTACACTACGATAGAGCGGCGTCCTGCTTATGCTTCGAATCTGTACGCGACCAAACTACGAGTGGAATGGACGCATTCAATTTCCAGATGACCGCAATCGTTGAAGAGATGACACCAAGTGAAGTTGTATTCCGCACGCTGACTTGATTATAGAGATATATGTGATGATTATGAAATATGCCACAATGAGAAGGCTGAGCGCTTCCCTGAGCTAGCTGAACATCTTTCGGTGTAGTAACGCGCGAGACACTCCATCGCTGCTGCAGACTACGAGCAAGGTAACAATCATGCACATCACAATCCAAAATCTCCTCGCTCTTGTCTATTCAGGCGACTAGAATTTCAGAGTAGCTATCCTTGGGCTATGTTTGAGAGCATGGATAAATAAAGTGTGCTGACATCCATGAACGCAAGTTCTACTAGTATCTACGAGATGGATCAACCTCGTAAAACCGCCGTGGGAGAACTCACTGTCTACATTGGTTCTACGTGAACAATACAAAGTTCAGCCTTGTAAAAAAAATATCCCTGAGAAGAGAGATCACCGCCTTACATGATCAATGGATCAATCATACATGTGGCTGACATATGCCTTGGGCGCTGCTATGGCTCCAATTGACATAGTCATTGAGCAGGTCCTTTTATGCAGCTACCTTGCAGCTCAGGAAAATTACGCACATTCAACAGTTTAGTCGGCCGTTCGGCATGTCTAATCCATGACTTCCAAAGAGTCGCTAATGTGAGAGTTATCAAACATGCGGCGAGATACAGATAATGCTTTCAATTGATGTTTCACATGAAGCACTGCACGCAAAGAATGGTGAAGTAGAAAAACGTTATGGCCATAACGAAACGATACATATACAAAATCAAGAAGAATCCAAAAGCATCGCCGACGAATGTACATTCTCATATCACATAGTATGAGATCCCAGCTCGCACTAAATAGATGTCCAGTCCCTTGTAAAATCCAGTCTTGCTAGACACTTAAGCTCCGATCTTGCTGATCAAGAACTGGGGTGCCTCGCCCGCAGCCTCATCGCCGTAGGACAAGTGAGCAGCGGTGATGGTAAGAGTGCCAGTGCAGACCATGTCGCCTGTGGCGCAGAAGATCTTGGTCCTGTCAGTGGGGTAGTTAGGGATCTGGCCACGGTTCTGCATGTTCTTCGTGTAGCCGAAAAGAACCGTGCCAACAACCTGCTCCTTAACGGCGCCTTCTTGGTCACCGACGGCGGCAGCGGCGAGAGCAGCGCCCTGACTGATGGAATGTTAATGACTGACGAAAGGATAGTAGTGAGGCTGCAACTTACGAGTAACCTCCAGCAACGACCTTGGCGTCTGGGCACTTGGTGTTGGCCATCTTCAAGAGACGACCCATCTCAGCAATAGCTTGTGGAGTGGAGCCGCGAGACATGAGGTTGCCTGGGACAGTTGCATCGTATGGGCCACCAACACCTTGGACCCAGACTTGGTCGGCACCGTACTTGCGCTCAAGAGCGCTGCCGAGAGGTGCGCCTAGAGTGCCCTGAGTCGTGTTAACTATGTGGAGTCTGGAGTGGAGAGTGAGCAGGCCAGGATCGCCGTCTCCATCGTCGTCGGTCCGAGATGGAAATAGACAAATCGTGGCATGAAAATTCATGGCTTACCAAATTGCCCTGCTCTGTAGTACCACGCGCAAAGACGAGAATTGCTTTGGGGCAGCTACCGGCGGCTCCTTGTTCGAGCTCATTCTTCGAGCCTATTTGGCGAGTGACAAGAGCGTCGCGAGCGATGAGAGCCTCGATTTCAGCATCGGTGGGCTCTGGTGCTGCGAAAGGGGCTGCAACAGCCAAAGAAGCGAAAAGGGAGGCTGCGAAGAACTTCATGTTGAGATTTGGTAGGAGTAGTAGTAAAGGTTGTTGTGGATGGCAAGGTAAAGAGCGAAAGTTGTGCTGTGAAAGAAGAGATCAAGTGATTGTAGTTGCTGTTGAGATCCTGAGATGCCCTTCAACTTCGTCCAGAAGCTTGAGATACTTATACTTGCAGCATCTTGCACATCGACCCATACCTTCTTGGATTGTGGGTGGTGGTTCATGCAGCGGCCTAGATCAAAACTTTGTTTCTTCCGAACACCAACATCTACAGGGTCCCTCCCTCTTACCGCATTCAAGCTCTTGCATGTTGACATCATCTACACTTCTCGATCGGCCAATACATGGTCAGCGAGTCAACTTAGGTCCCATCGGTTCCGAGTATGGCATACAGGCTTGGTCCATGCATACGCGTTTCAGTCCGCCAACGGGACCCTTTTCTGCCAAGAAATGATGCGCAATGAGCGTTTCCTATTCGTGCTCTTGTTGAACCAGGTGTTTGCCGAAGATATTGCTTGGCTTGAAGGCGCATTCGACGGGCTCAAGAAGGATAGATGGTCCGAGCCGAGACATGAGGTGTGTGGCCCACGCTGCCTGAGCCAGCCTTAGGAAATGCGTCTTCGTGACCATGTTTTCGATCCACCCTCGGCAGCGATTCGAAGCTATGCATCACGATTGGCCAGTATGAGTTCTGTAATTTGAGCAGATGGTGCAGGGCCGTGCCATAGGGCGGATTCTGAGCCGTCTTGACCCTGGGGTTGAGGGGTACTTTGCTTTTTCTTACCCAAAAAGTACAGACTTCCGCCTGTCACAAACGCTTCTCACGCCCAACCCGGCTCAGGTAGCGTATTGTAGGTATTTTCCCTATGCAACGTGTGCAAGGTCGCTGAACTGAGCTTTACCGGTACACTTTGATGACGCCCCTGACTTCACCTGATAGCATACCTAACACTTTCAGTGGGGCTGGTGGAGTGCGACCAAAACGATCGTGAACAAATAAAGTGGAGTCGGTCCACTAATCAAGCGTACCATGCGTTTCCTAGGCGTTTTATTCTCCTTCCATCCTCGGCAACATTTTTGTGGTTTCAGAGTTGATTCGTCGTCTGCTCCTTGTATTCGCGGCATTGTCATCTCGTCGGCACCTGTAAGCAGGACCAAGAGTCTTGGGTATCGACTTTGTCGACCTGGTACTGTCGATCTTGTAGCTTAGCTCGCACGTTGCCCGGCATTTGTACAGAGGATAGGGGATAACCCAGTACTCGACTCGCATGCATCCGCGAAAGGCAGGTTTGTCGCCTCTACCCCGCGCCTTCATGTCGTACTGTTCATTTTCAGCAACTAACATGGACGATGGCATCTCTGAGCAAGAAAAGGGATCGCATACAATGTTCCATGTCGCAGACGTTTTTGCCTCGGCCCAGAGGAGTTTCGTCGTTTGGGATATGTCAAGGATGTCATGCAGCCACGTTTCTAACGCGCTAGCGTCAGCTAAGGCGTCTCCCGCGCGCTTAGGTACCCCGCAAAAGTAATACTTGTGGCTGAGTTTCTCAACCGTTTTTTCCTACAATAACGGCCAGGTTGAGCTGCATGGCTGATACCAAGACTTCTCAAACGGTACCTTCATATACCCCTACCAGCATGGAACTCGCCTACCTACTGAGGAAGTTATGGTAAGAGTTCATGATGAACGGCCGAGTCATATACAACTCCCTGAGACGATCCCGCTTATCTCCTCGGAAAATATCATCCGCTCATCAGCAGATCGCGTTGTCTGTTAGATTGAGTTATATCTCCGAGCATTCGAACAGCTGAGCTTGAAACGATGTGTACAAGCCTGGGCACCCATCGTTGTTCACATCTTGAATAGAGGGTTTCGATGGGATGCCTCGGTACGGCAAACTGAGAACACCTCATCATTGGAAGGTTCCATCGCCCAGCAGTCTGGTCGCCTCGCCCTTCCTCTCTGGACATAGCGACGCAAAACTATGTTGCCAGTGATTTCCAGTGGACCTCTGAAACAGATGCATACGAAGACAGCTTTCGTTGATAGAATGTCAGGCGACTGAGACCATGCACGCCTCGTAATTAAAAGCCATGCGTACCATCATCGTCTCCTTCTCAATGACATTGCTGTTTCTGGAATTACCAAGCAGCAGACAGTTGCCTCACAATCCTCTGACTAGAACTAGTCAGTCTGCTGAATCAATGACGAATCGCCTGATAGAAACCGGGCCATGCGATAGTGACAGGGGTCGCTGCTATTACAGTTCTTGCCTGGTTTCTCCGCGAAATCAGGGATTATATCGTATCACTTATATGGGTCTATCGACCAAAAACATACGACGACGGCAGCCCTCAACACGCCCAGGCCGAGGACCCATCGTACCGGTAAGACATGTGTAGAGAAGTACAACAACCTTGCGACGGCGCCGTCGATGCCTCGGCTTCGGGAAGTGCTGTTTCAAATTGGCTACGCTCTAGTGAATCAGCTCTTGTGGTGTTACAAATGACCAATGCGATCTGGTCATGTTAGCTGGTTCCTGTCGTGCTCAAGCATGTTGACTCATTTCCTTCCAGATCTTGGTCCTTTGCCAGTTATCGCTGTACCGGGTGCCCCTCGATCACTATTCCTGCGAAGGCTGGTTTCAGTTGGATCTTGCCTCTTAAACCTGCTGATCCGCATCAGGGGGGCTCTGAGGCAAAGATCCATACACGCATTCTACAGGTTCGAGCTGGCTCAACCATTCTCATCGTCCAGCTGTGTTCTGTCTTTTCAAAGCGCTAATACTCAGCAGCACTCAGAACCTCAGGAAAGAATAGACTCACTACTCAACACATCAAGCGGATCGATCACCAAACGTCTACGAAGTAGCTTCCATTGCAACTTCCACGAGTAACTCCCACGAGTAACTCACGCTTCCATGCACTCGAGTCTCCTTAGATGTGGTAGCCGTTTCCGGGCAGCAACTGTGCATGGAAGTAAACTCACGAAATCACAACCCCACCAATCTCGCTGCCATCAGCACATGGGTAGTCTTGCAAATTCTGGCCCTACACCGATCGCCGACAACTACAAGTAGAGACAGACACGAAGCTTTAAGAATTAGTCAACCATGTCTTTGCATCAAATCCTGTGCCCCTACAGGGATCGATCAGACTGCTTGAAGACAACAACTTCTTCAAAGGGATTTCAAAGTACACCGGGAGCCCTTCTTGAGCAACTTTGACCACGGTTGTACAGTCTATGCATCCTGAAGGTATATGTGGCTATGGCGACCTATGAAGTATTGTCTTTTATTCATGACTCGGGGCTCTAGGCGTCTTTGTCTGAGTGTAAGGCGTACGCGCGCACGTAAGGCAAAGAGCCTCGTGCGACGGCTGCGGCCTGTACGATATATGCTGTTCCGCACACATAATCGATGTTCATCGATTATACGTTCCTTTTTGGCTGCATGGCGTAGCGGGTGCGGACCTGCGTCCTGACACTGAATTCGAACGATACGAACCTTGGCCCTCCACCAGTCTCGCGAACCTGCACAGTACGGCACTGACGAACCTTGATATGCAGCTTGTAGGTATGTCACACCCAGGGCTGCTCCTTATGTATGACTGCTCGACTCTGCTGACACCAATGCTATCTAGATAGATAGAAGAGATTGGAGGCAAACCAAGCGACGTACTCAGTCATGCCGACCAAAGAGAAGTTCGAAGACCTGTGACGCTTTCCCTCCGTAGGATAATAGATCATTATCAAATCCACCAACCGATGCAGCGATAATTCCCGAACCTGCTCAATTGTAGCGAACTTGCACGGGTAAAGCGGCCACTGACGCTTGCGCTAAGTATCACGCTATTGTTTGACACACGCTGCAGAACATTCTGAAACTTCTGCGCCTCCCGTGCACCGGCTCAACTTACCATCGGTAGCGAACGCCCGTTGGAGACGCCACCCAACTTGGTAATCGTGCCTCACATGGTGTATGATCTGCGCATCGTGAGGAATTTCATGGCCTTCGCGAGGCATGCACACACATAGAGCGCTCATTCAAGGCTAGCCACCAAAGCCTGAGACATCATGCGCAGTATCAGGGCCACTGCCAGGAATTTGGGAAATGGCGCGTATCGTGAACTTGCTGTATGGTATAAAGCGAATGTGGTGTGTCGCTCATTAGGAACATCACACAACAGCTTCCGTCTTCAATCTCACAGTCTTCGCATCTCTTCACTTCTTCCACCGCCGGTTCGGTCTTATCATCAGCTCCAATAATCCATCAATCGTCTAATCCGAGCATCACACAACCCAAGAAACAACCAGCAATCATGAAGTTCATTCTTGCCGCCGCCGCTCTCTTCGCCTCCATGGCTTTCGCAGCCCCAGCTCCCCAGAACGCTGGCCGCCCTGTCCCCACTGGCAACTGCTGCGCGCCCAACGCCAGTTTGAAGCAGGACGTTTGTAACGTCAACGGCTCAACTGGTCGCTGCGTTCCCTCTGGCTCAAGAGGCTGTGAGTACCCACCCATAGGCTGCATTGTATCATCCAGCTAACACATTCTACAGGTGGAGGAGCCTTGACTTGTATCGAAGATGCTCGTCTGACTTGCGACGCCAACACTCTCGAGAGGGGTCGCCCACTCTGTAGACTCGCTGGTGAGGGCATTTAGGAAGCGTGTGATGAGCAGGGTGTTTAGAAGGGTTGCGCTAGACTTGTCGGAAAATGAAGCATAATCAATCCAAGCTGGTGTCGTCGATCGCCGATTTTCAACTCACGCCCCCTTTTCTTTCCTGTTGGTGCACGCCTTCAAACTGATCACAATGCGAAACATCGAGGACTTCGTAATGCTGATGCTCCTTTCTAGGCACTGAACATCACGTATCGTTCCAGATTGTTGTGGGCATCCCGTAGATCTGGTTTCGATGCTCGTGGGTCCGATAGCTTGGTGGTAATAACAACGTCTGTTATGGTGTTGATCATGTTTGCAGTGGAAGGAGAACAATCGAGTTGAGTTGGGGCGACGCACGGGCGAAATGCCTGGCGATGTGGGGAGGCGCTAACGTCCAGCTAGCGAGAAACTGGCTAGGACGTTAAGCGCATTTTCGATGCACGCATCGTCGCAATCAATCGATACTATCACACGAATGCATGCTTCGGATCATCAGGCCAATCAGCGCGTGTTTAAGGATGGCGCAAGTACCACGACACCCTCTAATTGCTGTGGTCGGCGCGACGGGGACAGGCAAATCCGATGTATGACTCTGCCTTTGTTTGCAAGATACGAGCGTTCACTGACCAGCAAAGGTAGTTGGCCGTTGAGATAGCACTTAAGTTCAACGGTGAGATCATCAATGGAGACGCGATGCAACTGTACGAAGGTCTGCCAATCATCACCAACAAGATCACCCGAGAAGAGATGAAGGATGTGCCACATCATCTTCTCGGTTGTATCGGACTGCGAGAGGAGACTTGGACAGTGGGGAAGTTTGTCAATAAGGCGCTTGGCATAGTATGCAGTAACGCTTTCTGTGAAGTCTGATAGTGCTGATACATTGATAGATCAGTGAGATTCGGAGTCGGGGCAAGACTCCAATTCTTGTTGGAGGGACTCACTACTACACGCAGTCGCTCTTATTCCATGATGCATTGTCGCGGGAAGATTCCTTGAATCTACATACAGACCATGAGAGGCTTCCAATCCTCGATGAGCCAACAGAGGTCATACTTGCCAGACTCAAAGAAGTTGACCCAGCCATAGCCAACCGCTGGCACCCAAATGAACGACGTAAGATACAACGCTCGTTGGAGATCTTCTTGAAGACTGGAAAGCCTGCCTCCCAGATTTATGGCGAGCAGCGACTGAGAAGAGAGCAGTCGCCCAGCCTCGCAGATGCCGATCTGGCAAGCAACACGGGCCTGCGCTTCCCTACTTTGGTGCTGTGGGTGCATGCGAACAAGGACACACTCTACTCACGACTTGACGGACGCGTGGATAAGATGATCGCTAATGGATTGTTGGAAGAAGTCGACACACTCGCACGCTTCAAACAGGAGTACGAGGCTGAATGCAAGATCGCTTTGGACCAAAGCCGTGGAATCTGGGTGTCAATAGGCTACAAAGAATTTGTGCAATACCAAGAAGGTCTGGGCAACTCAGCGTCATCCACAGAGGATCTTCAGCGGCTCAAGACCGAGGGCATCGCAAAGACGCAGGCCGCGACACGACAATACGCAAATCGCCAACTCAAGTGGATCCAAATTAAGTTACTCAATGCTCTCATTGGAGCAGGTCAACAGCGTAATGTCTTCTTGTTGGATGGAACCGATCTCTCCAAGTGGAAAGACCATGTGGTCTCGCCAGCATTACATGTCACCGAACAGTTTCTTGCTGGCCAAGCCCTTCCACCTGCTTCATCACTCTCCGCTATTGCATCCAATATGCTGACTCCGAAACGTAATTACGATCTCGGACAACGGCCGGATCTCTGGCAGAAGAAGGTCTGCGATACTTGCGGTACCATTGCAGTCACGGAGAATGACTGGCGTCTGCATGTCAAGAGCCGCGCGCACAGGCGCGCCGTTGGCATAGAAAAGAAACAGAAGAGCCCCCATTTTGGAAAGAAGCTGGAGCAAAAAGCAGTCCACGCTGATCTAGTTGATGTGCTTGAAGATTATATGCACGCCTTTCCCGAGAATGGAGCCGATGATCAAGCATGAACTTGAATCTTGCAAGGAACTGGAGCGTGATTTCAAGGCTTCTGCTTGTGGTTGAAGTTTGGTAGTCTTTGTTTCGCTTGTCCGAAACTCAAGTCGGTGAATGAGGGGTTGCCTATTTGAGACCTGAATAGGAATTTGAATAAGGCTTGGCGCACACCTTCACTATACATCTTGAACCACATTGCTTTCACTTGAGGAAAAGACAGACCGACAATCTGCACAGAACTTCAAACTTCTTTAGTTCTCCAATTCGGAAAGCGCACACGAAATTACGCACGATGGCCTTCGAATACGCGAAAGTCAGCAACGACAGCGGGGATCACAGCGATCACAGCCTCGATGAGCATCAGGTCAAACTCATCCGGGGCCGGTCTACAATGTGGACTAAAACACTCGATCAAGTCAAGATGCTGCGCTGGCCCGTAGCGCTCTTCCTACTGATCGCGATTTTGACATGTGAGCTATCTATATTGCGCAAACAGCCGCCGTCGCCCCCAATCGGTGGAGACATCAATGGCCTTGTCCCTCACTGTAAGTGGTCAACCTCTAGACCGCACTCTGTCTCGCTACACATGTGCTGATTCCCACTTAGTCTCCATGGAGAAGAAAATATTCCGTGCGGACGATCGATACGCATCCGATCATCTGACCCTGGAGTCGATTAATGCGACCAAAGACCACTGGAAGGACTTGATGCCTCGTAAGCCAAAGTCTAGCATCACTGTTCCTACTAGCCAAGTCTGACATCTCTACAGGTGGCGGCGGCTTCATGCACATTCAAGACTATGCAAAATACACCCTACCACCTCCAATGCACTTCGACGTGTCGCCAGGCAAGGACCTTTTTACAATTGCCGTCTTCCACCAGCTGCACTGTCTCATGCACATCTCCGCTTTCCTCGACACGCTCACCATGAAAATCCGCAACAGGGAGTGGACACTCGACGATGAGGCATTAGCGCACAACGATCACTGCTTTAATTATATACGTAGTGCACTCATGTGCGCTGCCGATACAACATTGGAAGGCCAGGCGCAGTCGAAGGTGCTGGGTGATGCGTCGGGGACTGATGGTACGGGTGCGGTTCACAACTGTCGGAATTATGATGAGGTGTATGCGTGGGTTGAGAAGAGAAGGGAAACGGACGGGAAGGAGCATTTGTAGGTCTTTGTTAGACAAATCCAGGATTCTCGGCATGATTTTTAAGGTTGGTACCGAGAGAGTGTGATCTATCTCTTACATGTTCAATGTCAACCAAATCACTTCAACAGGAGTTGGACCAATCTGCAGTCTTGTCAAGGGTTTCAAATAGTAGATATGCCTTCACTTGCCAGAATTTCTGCGCGCTTCTTGTTGCCTTAACCTTGGAGCCATTCGGTTTCTTGGAAGCGCTAGGTCGCCTCGATCAATGGTTCATACCTCTCCCTCGCTCCTCTTCTTCTTCCAACCGTCCCCTGCCTCATCTCAAAATCCCAACGCTCGAACTCCATACCACAACTATCGACACATCTCTAGTGCGAAGCGATCATGGCAAGCATGCTCGAGCGACTTCATAATGAGCTGATCCTCGAGGTCTTCAAGCATCTGCGGCCCGCGCGATTTCTCGTCTACTCGTTTTATCATCGCCATGTCTACAGCGCAGGACATCGGTCGCAACTTTTGCATCGCTGTGCCTCACGTCAAAGCACCTCGGCCTTCTTGCAACACCAGAACTCTATGGAAATCTTGCCGAACGCGAGGCATCCCAGAAACTACCATATCGAAATTGTGTCCGAAGCAAACGCAGGATAGTCTTGGCAAAGCTTAGCGAACTGGTCCGACGTGGCGAATTGTTGATGGCTCTGGAAGAGTGTAGAGACGATTCTGAGTGCGCACCAGTTTCCGGGAACGTTGCAATTGCTATATTGAGCAGTAATGAGCGCTGTGAGGTCGTCGGGACGTGTCATCTCCTTGAAAATATCTTGCAAATCGTTCTTCGCGGGCATGATGAGGTGTTGCATGTCGTATTTGTCCGCGATGACATGTACACCCATACTGAACTGCGCCCTTTTGACCTTGTCACTGTTTCCAATGGTTGTCTCGATGGCACATGTGTTGTACTTTTGCGTGTACATGAATTTGAGCGCGAATTCGAAATGCTCGGGGTCATCGTCATGAATCTCGATGAAGGTGTCGGTGGCTTCCTGATATCTCGTCAGTATCATGTGTCGATTTGCAGCTGCACTACATACCTTGAATCTGCCAGTGAACGCCTTCATGAAGAAGTCCGACTGAGCGCAAAGGATAGCCTTGTGTCCGAAGTACTCGCACGCCTTGCCGTCACTAATCTGTTTGATTTTGATATCGGACAGCGTCGGGTCGTTAAACAGCCTGGGAATAGTGTCAGCGAAGCCAGAGCTGTTACATGGATGTCGGTAGTGGAGCTTACGTTCGCTTCTGCGTAGCCGCCATGTTGTCGAGCTGGCGTTTCGACGCACACGCGGTTGTGGTTGTGGGTTGCGTGTGGAAAGTTTTTGACGGGGCAGAAGCTTTGGAAGGTAGCGGGTTGTAATGTCAAGCCTTCGCCTCTCTGCTAGTGCGCGGTGGTTTGCTACGGTGAAGGTGAAGATGGTTGCGTGCATGGCCGAAAATGACCGTGTGGAGATATGACCAGTCCATTCCGTACCGCGCAGAGTAGGGCTGATAACTTGATCACCTACAGATGACTGTGTATGATATATTATAGTGATATATTGGGATGCGTGCAACGATGATAGAGTGATGTTAGCCTTAATATCATGTCAACACTTGAGATTATGTCGAACATCGTCTAAGATGCCAGCCTACCTCAGCCGCTGTGACTAAAAGAGAGTCTTGGCATTCTTCGTATGAAGGCTCAGATGACTAGCATCAACGCAGAGGTACTGCACGCATCGCGAGGATGTGCAGGGCGTCAATCTACTCATATAGATGGCCTGCCTATCGCATAGTAGTTATACTGGCTTGACCCTAGCATGCTAGCTTGACCTTGTGGTAGCTGCCCGTAGTAGCTGCCCTCGTGCTCATGCCTTCTTCTGAGGTTGACATTCGACATTATATCAAGGCTGACATAGATCTGTTATCAATCAACCTCAAATTCGTGTTTATCGCCGCGCACCGGTCTGCGATCACCCAAATCAGCGATTCGCCTCTGGTCTGCCAGTTCTATCATTCTCTCTGCTTCACGTGCCGGAATAGGAACAGTCGATCCCCACTCGCCTGCCGCATCGCAGAAGTCGATGATGTGGAGCCGCTCAACTACGAATCCATCAGTTTCGTCGCACTGAATGCACTGCATCTAAACTTACGATCCGTCATCTCCCTCTCGGTTTCCCTCTCAGCTTCGCGCCTCGCGTGCCCCTGCTGCTGCGAGCGATCGGGATTCATCTGCATGAAGCGCATCGGATATCGAGGTTGTCTCTTCATCCTCGCCACGATAGCTTGATAGTTGGCAATGTAATCGTCCTTCCGAGGCCCCGAGACTTTTGCCAACGCGTACTCCCGCGGATAAGGTGCGAGGAAGTCAGTAAGCCAGGCCCTATCGGAGTCCCGCCCGGCGTAATCGGCAAGGCCATCGATCATGCGGTGTGTGAGTCGAAGCGCGAAGAGACCGATGATGAGGAATTCGGGTTCAATTGGCGGATGCACTGGCGGTCGGGATGGGGCAGGAGCCGCATGCGATGAGGCGCGCATGCCATCGGGCGGCGGCGTGCGCCTCGAGGGTGTGTTTCGCTGGTGTTGCATGCTTTCGGCGCTACTATCGGCAGAAGTTGGTCGCTATAGATGTTGTTGAGTTAGCTAAAGGTGAGTAGGTCACAAGGGCCACAAGGGTCTGCAAGGTTGACGTTCCGTTGGAGTGCGTAAGACAGGTGGCAGAGCTACAAACAAACGTAATTCGCAAGCAACACTCTATGATCTATTCACAGGGCTGAAACAATCACGTATTTGTATCCTGCTACCTCATGTAGTAATGTAGCGTTGGAACTGGAATGTATCGATAGGTTTTGCCTGTGCAATGGTTTTACGCTCCAAAACAGTGTGTGTTATAACGATTCTTGATTGTAGTTAATCCTTGTACTTGAATGATATGCACAAGTGTGAAAGCGCAGATAAAGTTTGAGATCCCTGTAACATATGACGTGAAGCACAGACGTGAGCTTACGGTAAGCTGAAACCCCTATAAGGTATAGATGAGTCACACGCTTCTCCAAGGTACACAAAGCCTCTTGCTTCGTCTGCTCGCCGTTCTGATAACTGGCACGCGAACGACCTCAATTCTGTCTCTGGGTGATACTAGCAGTTGACCGAAAGCACTCCACCATGGAATACCCCAACATCCCAGGGACAACCTTATCAGTACCACTGCCATCGGAATCCCCACTGTTGCACCTGTCACGTCCAAAATCACCCACCCCAGGGTCCAAATCCATCTTTGCATTCTGGCATGCAGGACTCGATGCGTTGCCACCAAGTGCGATGCGCACCGTGTCTAATTGGCATCGCCGCTTCTCTCCTCTAGGCTGGACGATCTATCTCCTAAATACCGTTCCAGGATCTCCCCTCAATGTCTCCAACTTCATCGACACTTCTTCGCCATCCGAAGTCCCGGAAGCCTTCACGAACGGCACGATCGATGGAACATACGCTCGCCAGCATACTTCTGATCTGATTCGATTTCCACTGCTACTCAAATATGGCGGCATGTATCTTGACGTCGGGGTGTTGCAGTTCGGCGACCTGGACTGGCTGTGGACCGAGCACATCACCAATCCCGCATCGCCGTACGACTTCTTTGGCCTCACCATGAGCCCTCCGCCAGATGGGATTTCCATCGCTAACTTTACGTATATGTGTGAAGCTGGCAATCCACTTGTTCGGCGTTCACACCAGATTCTACTCAAGTTGTGGGAAGGGAGGACCAACACAACTGGAGCGCATCAACATCCATACGTCAGTCATGTACCTTTGATGCCCGTTCCTCCAGGTGGCAGCGGAGAAGCTATGACGGACTACGCGATCCAGATCCAGTGCATGGGAGCTGCGCAGCGCTGGAAAGACGATGACGGTGGCTGGGATGGGCCCAAATATGTCCGCGAGCATTGCTGGCTGTACGACATGATTAGTGGCGCTTTTGCACATGAGGTCGCGACGCATTGGAGCAGCCAACGACAATGGGAGTTGCTGAAGCAGAAGCTACCACAGCCATGTGAGGAGGAGACCGAGGATCAGGCACTCGCAAGAAGCATAGTTGAAAACACGGTCGCAAATACTTGGTGCTTGAAGCTTGCTCATGGCTTTTTGGTGGAGCTGTTCGGTACAGATACCCTAGGCGTGCTTTGGCGGAAGAACGAAGGCAGTGACTGTGGGGATGGAACGTACGCGGGATGGCTGAGATGGGCAGAGGCAAATCTCAAGCAGGATCAAGTGCCAAAGCCGATGGACGTTCCGGTGTACGAGCCAACGATGAAAGCTAAGTTGCTATAGCATGAAAGAATGAAAGTAGAAGCGATCTAGACGATAGAACAAGATAAACACAAATCAAATAACGACGCAACAAACAAATACCGACACACGCACTACTGACAAGCCTCCTCACATCCAAAACATCGTCCCATCCAGCGTCGCCTTCCACGGATTCTCCCTCCCCCCCTCAACAAACTTACTCCAAACCTTCTTCGTCTCCCTCATCGCCTCCTCCCTACAAATCTTCGCCACCTGATCCCTATGCAAGACCTCCATGACCTCCTCTGCCGTAGACTTCACCGGCCAGACCTTGGTATCCTTGATCGCCTTCTCTTTCTCTGGCTTGAATTTCGCGTCTCTCATCTTGCGCCGAACTTGTTCCGCCGCCGTCTTGGTTTCGCGCAGAGATTCGTGGATGCTGGAGTTGCCGGCAAGGAAGTCGCGGACATAGATGCGGCCGCGCTCGCAGAGTTTGCCGGCGTAGTATGCGGGTGGGGCGTAGGAGACGTCGCAGGTGGACCGGACGTTGGTGTAGGAGAGTTGGTGGGTCTAATCGCAAGTCAGCTGGTATATTTCGCCGGATTGGAGTGTGGCTTACGAAGGCAACAAGTTCTCCTACTTTCCAGTCCATGTCGTCTTGCACCACGAAGTAATGTGCTGGCTTCGTGGTACCTTGGAGTCCGCTGTGGGACTGGAGGAAGAACTCTTTGAAGTAGGGGCTCGTGACTGTGGTGTCTACAACAGTTCCGGGCTGGCAGTTGCCGCATTTGCCCTCTCTGTCATCTTCGTCGATCGGGTAGAAGTGTGTGTGATGTCGCTTCGTCACCACGATGGTCGTGACCTTGATGTCGTCCTTCCACTTCTTCATTGTACGAAGTTTCGCGAATGCCCGTTTGACAGCACTGACTTCTATCTCGACCACCTTTGAGTACTGGCTTTCACTCACACCGCCTCTGTAATAGATGATCCTCTTTGGCATTTTTGCGCGTGTTTTGGGGGCTGCTCCGTTCGGAGGTGTGACCTTGTAGTCCCAGTACGCTTCAAGGCGCTCTTTGACCATGGATTCAACATTCTGTATGATCTACAGTACTTAGCTTTGGCCTCATGATCAAGGATAAACGTCACAGTACCTCTCGGTCCTTCTTGTCTTGGTCTTGCAGGCGCATCGAGCCCAGGAATTTGCCGCTCCAATTGTCTACAGAACCCACCATGGCAGCAATGCTGGGACAGCCTTCAATAGAAGCCACAGAAGGATGGGTAACGTCTGCTCCGAGCAGCATCATATCCTTGATTTGATATGTTATGGCTGTTATGTAGCTCATGCTCTTGGGGTCAACCGGTCCTCCAGCCGTATGATTGATGCCTCCACACTTAATTTTAGCTTTCATCATGACATTTCCGAGATACTATTCGACCCCCTTGAGCTCTCGGTAGTAACTTTTGCCGCTGAAAATCTTTCCTTCGGTCATGTAAATCGCCTGCAAGCCGAATTCGCGATCGGCCATGTCTTTGAAAGCTGGGTAGATGAACCTGTCTCGACCTGGAAGAACCAGGAACACTAGCTTCGTACATCCTTCGCTTAGTGTCTTATTCTCTTCTCTAAGCGCTTCCCTGAGTCGATCATGTTCCAAAGTCCGTAAAAATATTCTCTTGATGGATGCCTTCTGCTTTGCATTGCCAACGTTGTATTTTTGCAGGGTTTTTACCATTTTGTCCGATAACGCTTTGGCACTCCTCTCGTTGGCTTCGTTTTCTAGCTCGATGAGGAAAGCACTAATACCAGGATCGTCTAGTAGACCATGTTCCAAGAAGTGGCGGTCCATCAGAGTCCATCGCGGAGTTTCTCCAGAAATCGTGCCCTCGATCCACGAGTTGTAAAGATTGATGCCGGTGATACCCTTGTAAAGGATGGCTGGGTGCTTGATCACGGTGCCGTCCACCTCCAGCATCTTAGGTGTAATCTGAAACGGGCTGCATTGTTCCTATCTCTGAATCAATTTACATCTCGCAATTTCGACTCTGAGACGTACAAAGGCAGCTTCTGGAGAAGTGGCGACAGGTCTGATCTTCCGGAAGTCAAAGACCCCTTTGATGATGTCAATACTCTCAGTAGGTACTTTGGCGGCTCGCTCAAGCATCGTTTCGGTGAGATGATCAGGGACAGGGCGCCGGTACATTTGATGGTGCAAGACGCGAAGCTGGGTAGACGAGAACCATTCCTTGCCCTTTGTAGTACCTAGATTGATACCAGGGAGTTCCTTGTCGGCCTTGATGAACTTGTGCTTGTACTCTCGTACTTGTTAGCAAGTGTGGTCATGGTGATTCAGGTACTCACTTTTCACGAAGTAGTAAACCACGTTTTGGTTCACCTCGTTGTCGTTGACATCTTTGGTCTTGAAATTCAGACCAGAAATCGGCGTCCCTTTGCTGGCTTCTTGAATGGTTCGTTGACGACCTTCGTTGTCGTTCCAATTCTTGCGATCTGCGTCGGTCTTGCCTCGACCGTACTCAACGCTCACCTGCAAGGAACCCAAAGCTGCATACCTGTTGGATTCGGCGGGAAAAGTCTCTGTGTGTTTTAGGAAGTCGCTGACGAGTTGTGCCGCGTAGAAGGCGCTGGTACCGTAGTTTACGTTGAGCAATATGCTACCGTCTAGAGGCTTGATCGTATAGAAGTAGCCTTGCATGGTGTTTAGTGAAGGTGATAGCCACTCCTCCCTCTGGACGACGAAGAACTTGTTATCGCCGAGTTGGACGATCTTGCTGTAGTCAAAGCTTTTAGCAACAAGAATGTTGAGAGCCTTGACCTTCACGCTAGATTCCCAGAGGTGACGGTCAGAGCTTTGGCCAGACACGTAGTTACGGAGCCTGGTGAAGTCGAGGTCGCGTAGATACCTCAGCTGGAGTGAACGTGTTAGAGGGGTACCGTCGTCCTTCTTCCCGTCAGGAATCTCGAAGCTGCCTAGATCAGTTTCGCCAGAGGCATGAAGTATTTTCCACGAGATGATGGTGGAGACATGATCGGTGGCAAGCATGTCTTGGTTATCGTTGAGTACAGGAACATAGCTGATCATGGTCTCGATCAACTTCTGCAGTTTCCTCCTGTTCGCAATGAGAGGCAAACCACGGATGTCGTACTCGTAGAATTTCGTCTCGGCATCGACACCGATCTTGGAGAAGTTGGACAGAAGGGTTGCTTTTCTGGACCCACTGATTATCTTGCAGAGGCCATTGCGGGGTGGAAATTGCGGTGGGGTGATAGTCGCCCGTGAGATATCGGCGTCCGTTAAGACCATAGCTTCCATCACCTTGGATACCTCGTCCGAATCTTGTGTCAAATCCTCGTCGGTGAACTCCCCCATGGGCTTGTCAGCCTCCGCAGCAACATCTGTTCCAGGCACCTTTGCAGGCTGGTCGGTGGGGTCTTTGCCTTTCGAAGACCCTGGTGCACCAATAGAGTCGTCCATATGGGTGGTACTTGAGGCGGTTGGGCCCTGCTGAGAGCTTGCAACTTCCGGGCTCTGTGGCTGCGGGTGCGAGTGCGGCTATGGCTGCTTGTTTTTGAAATTTAGCAACGTAGTCTCTCGCAATCCTGGCATTTCCACCTGTAATATTTCCGGCTTTGCTGATCCATGCAGATGAGTTCAACGGATTCTTCGTTTTTGCGCACGTCCAAGCGGTATGTTGATCGTCGCAAACGATGCAACGTGAAAGATCCATGTTGTCGCGCAGTCGTTGTACGTTGTCATCTCCTAGCTACTGCTCAAGCGTTTTGGGCTTTTTTTTGGAGCCATGACAGAAGGTGAGGATGCAACCAAGGCTTTCTGGGAGTCTCGTTTGTAAGTTGATTCTAGTGCCAGTAATCCCCTCAAAGGATGACCGACTGCTGAGCTGGTGAGGGCAAGAGCATGAGATACTGAGCAGGTATAGATACTTGTCGAGTGCGTTTGCTCGAGGCCGCTGTGCGTTGATCTAATCGTTAGCATTGCTTGTGTGTGGTGTTGATTGTACTGAACTTGACCAAGTTACTGCTGTTTTCATGGTGCAAGCCTGCAAACTTGAGCAGCTCTTATTTAGTCGCAAATGTTAGACGTCAAGTAACGCAGGGCACCGATTCGGGACAATTGTTGTAAAAGCAAGCGAGTTCTTGAGGGTCTCAGCGAAGTTCTCGCGGTCGTACGGACACCAGGCGTTCGTATTCGATTCGCCCTGTCTTCGAAGGATCTCGTGTATGCGGTCGCGAAGATACTACCTCCCCCAACGCCGAGCAATGCAATCGTCATTCATCCATGACATAGAGATGGTCGTCTATTGCGTCGCGCACTGCGGTCCACCCTCGCCCTCATCATCGTCTTCCCACTCCTGACCACCGGCGCGTGGGTCTCCACTGCCGGCGCCAAACTCTTCCATCTCGGCATCAAAGTCAGCCTCCACCTCTTCAATCTCTTCGTGCTCCTTCTCCTCATGCTCAGGTGCGGGTAATGCGTCCTTGACCTTCTGTACGGCAGCATCGTTCGTAAGCCATCCGTCTTCCGGAAATTCGATATCGACGACCAAGAAGAGGTCGCCCTTTGTATCGGTCTTCTTCATGGGCATACCCTCGCCTTCAATCTTGAGGACCTGGCCTGGGCGCAGGATCTTGCCGTTCGGTTGCTGTACGTTGAGCTGTATACCGCGTCCATCAAGATGTGTCACAACGACGCGGTTGAAGCCAGTGAGCGCCTCCACCAGGGAGATCTTCAGTTCAGCCCTGAGATCGGCACCTGCGCGCTCGAAGACGTCGTGCTCGGTCTCCTTGAGGGTGAAGATGATGTCGCCAGGCTCTTGGTCCGGTAATTGGTCCGCCTCGCCGGCCAGAACTATGCGCTCGCCTTCTCGGGCGCCGCGGGGGATGTAGAGCTCGAGGACGTTCTTGGACTCGACGACCTTCTTGCCCTTGCACTTCTTGCATCGCTGCTTCTCGGGGATGATCTCGCCGGTTCCCTGACAGTTGCCACAGGGCACTGTCTCTTGGGTGACGAGGCCAGGGCCTACTTGGCGTAGTACTGCTTTCAGTCCTGTTCAGTGTCAGTGATGTACTCACAGCTTCCAATAACGGAGTATTGGCGCACCTTGGCCGCCGCACATGCCACATGCATGGCTCTTTGCGCCCTGCTTGCCGCCGCTGCCCTTGCAATTCGAGCACACGATGTTCTTGGTGTTGGAGAACTTGGTTGTCTTGCCCTTGTACAGCTCTTCCAGGCTGACCTCGTACTCCTGCTCTACTGAACGTCCTTTCCGTGGCACATTGCGTCCGCCCCCCATACCCCCCATGCCTGGCATGCCGCCGAAACCACCGCCCATGCCGCCGAACATTTGCGCGAAGATGTCGTCCATATCGGGGCCGCCGCCGCCCATGCCTTTTGAGGGGTCGAAAGCAGCCATGCCGTGGGTGTCATAGAGGTGTCGCTTCTCGTCATCGTTGAGGATTTCGTAGGCCTGTTTTGCCGACTTGAACCGGATCTCTGCTTCCTCGCGCTGGTCTTCTGCGACCTTGTCGGGGTGGTGTGCCAATGCTGCCTGTCGGCTATCAGTATCGCATCGGAGTAGGTGCAGCGAATCGCAAACCTTGTGGTAGGCTTTCTTAATCTCCGCCTTGCTTGCGCTGCTGTCAATACCAAGGACCTCTGTTCCAGTTAGAAGCCGACTCTTGAGCGAGTGAAGGCGACTGTACCATAGAGGTCGATCTCTTCAGAGGCCACTGCATCTTCACATTAGCATGCGCTGCACGGATGGCGGGGTCATCATACTCTTGAATGTAGACTAGTTGTAGAGGATGCGCAGAGTGCGGCTAGTTCTTTTGGGCGTGGGCGAAATATGTACACGAAGGAAAGGTATGCGCGACCAGGGCGTGGTAGTCAGCCAAAAAGGTCGAGTCGCGGCAACAAACTTTTGTCAATGACAGGCATCTTTTCCCCAGCCTAATCCAAAACTCCGCGTGTGAAAGTGGTCCAAGTGGGCCGCCGTAGAAAGTTTGTCCCACTACTGAGATAGCCAACTTGTATATGCCTTTGCAACACTCACACCGCCATGTCTTTTCCATCGCTTTTGCGACCGCAATTGCCTGCTTATACGTGTCGCTCCTGCCTTCTCCGCCTGTCACGGGCTTCGCGACGCCCCATCTCATCCAATAAGGCCAGAGAAATAAAAGCCAACACTGCGATTCCCTCTACACCAGCACGTACACGATTCGCGCCCTCACCAACAGGGTATCTGCACCTCGGCTCTTTACGAACTGCCCTATTCAACTACCTGCTTGCAAAGCGAACCGGTGGTCAATTCCTGCTCCGCATAGAAGACACGGACCAGAAGCGCACAGTACCCGACGCCGAGCGACGACTGTTTGAAGACCTGCGGTGGGCCGAGCTGCAATGGGATGAAGGGCCCGAGGTCGGAGGTCCCTATGGGCCATACAAGCAATCCGAAAGAAGCGAAATATACAAGAAACATGCGCAGCAGCTGCTAGACACGGGACACGCCTACCGCTGCTTCTGCTCGTCGGAGCGCCTCAATGCTCTCGCAGAACACAAACACAAACTTGGCCTTGCGACCGACTACGACCGCACATGCGCCGACATAGCCAAGGAAGAAAGCGACGACCGCGCGCACAAGGGCGAATCACACACGATCCGTCTGAAAGTACCAGACCAATACCCCAAATACAACGACCTCATCTACGGCACATTCAAGCCTCTCAAGAAGCGGGGCCATGTGGTCGAGTCCTCTTTTGAAGATCCCATATTGCTGAAGAGCGATGGCTTGCCCACATACCACCTCGCCAACGTTGTTGATGACCATCTCATGAAGATCACGCACGTCATTCGCGGGCTGGAGTGGATGCCCAGTACACCCAAGCACATCGCCATGTACTCCGCCTTTGGCTGGACACCGCCTGAATTTGCCCATGTTGGACTGCTCGCCGACGAGCATGGCAACAAGCTCTCGAAGCGCAACTTCGACACCGACATCACCGCGTTCAAAGAGATGGAGATCTTTCCAGAGACGTTGACCAACTTCGCCGCACTGCTGGGATGGAGCCATAGAGAGAAGACAGACATAATGGACCTACAAACCCTCATCAAGAATTTCACCGTCAAATTCACAAAGGGTAATACGACGGTGACATTTGGCAAGCTGCACTTCCTCCAGCGCAAGCACGCTGCAATACGCGCTGCAGCCGGCGGTCCCAAATTCCAAGAAATGATCGTGAACGTCGCACGCCTCCTCCTCTCTCCCGACTCGCCATACAAAGAATGGAACAAAGTCGTCCGCTCCCCCATTCCCGACGACTACATAGCCGAAATCATCAAAGCCGATGCAGACAACTACACCGACGCGAACGAGTTCCTGTACCGTAACTCCTTCTTCTTCCGGCCGCTGCGAACGTACCACAAAGCCCCGCCTGTCAGCACGACCTCAGATGTTCCGATGAGATGCCAGATGCTGAAGGATGTGGCAGCGGAAGACTGGACGAGGGAGAATCTTATGGCAAAGGTCGTGGAGATTATTGATGGCAGGAAAGAGGGTAAAGCGGGTAGCAAAGATGTGTATCATTATCTGCGGATGATGTTAACGGGGCAGGAGAAGGGCATGAGGCTGTATGATGTTATGTTGATTCTGAGGAGGAAAGAGACGTTGGCGAGATTGGGGGTTGAGATGTAGAGTTCGAGGGAGGGGATGTGTATAATGTATACCAACTGTATCATTATGTTAGCGATACCCAGCATTTCACATCAATTGCATTGTAGCCACTGCCACTGTCGTACAATCACCCCTATTCTTCAGATCACGGCGCATCCGCCGCTTCCTCTTCGCTCGACTTTTCCTTCTTAGAGTCCTTCTGTCTCTTTTTCTTCGGACCCTCAATCGTAAGCATCAGAATGCCCCCCACCTCTCCCTCGCTCTTCACTTCCTTTGCGCCCTTGACCTCCTCGACCACCCCCCTGACCGCCGCTATAACACCACTCGCCTCATCCTCCGTCGCCGTCCTACCTTTCTTTTTCGGTGCCATCATCACCTCCACCTTCCTCCCATCCGCCAAAAACTCCTTCAACTTGCTCAATCTGTGTTTCAAGTCCCCACCCGCAATCGCCCAGCTGAACTCCATATTCTTCGGCGCCGGCCCCGCGCCCAGCCCTTTCGCCTGTCTGCGTGCCAAATCGAGTTTCTTCTCGTGCTGCTCGCGGAGAGCTATCTTGCTCATGACGCGGCATGTAGGTAGGTCGTCCGGGTCTTGGTTGCCGAATTCGTCAACTTTGCCGGGTGTCATCTGCACGAGGTAGTGTGTTGTTCTGTTTACACGGAAGAGGGCGTCGGCGAGAGGCATGCCCGGGTTGAAGGTGCCGCTCTCGTCGACGAAATTTATGTATTTCGAGCGGATTGCGCCGTCCAGCACGTAGTGGTCGGTGAGGGCGTGGCGGGCGACATCTTTGACGTAGGTTTTGGCGCGTATGGTGGTATGCGAGGCGAAGCTTGGAGTTCGAGAGGGCGAGTGTGCGAATGCTGGGGCCCAGAGGAGGGGGATCGAGGTTGGGGCGCGGAGAGTGGGTACGATGAAGACGCGGTAGAGGGCGCGAGATGTGCCTGATATGTGTGAAGGTGGCATTTCGTTTAGAGTGTTTAGAGAAGAACAGGTGCAGAAGACGCGGAATAACGGACGCTGCAAGTGCAATGCGATGATGTCAAAAGTGAGAATCGCGAAGCTTTTTCGAGAGAAGATGCGCCCAGCATCACCCAATCGGTAGGCGGCACCCCCGCGGCTTCCAGCCCACCTGTTCATCACTCCTCCGTGACACTCGCCAGCCCTACTTCATGTAGCAAACCATCATGATATCGACAGTACAAACATACTCAACACCGCAAGTATCGCTGCTTCACCTGCCGCCATGAGCATTCCACTCGCCGACTACTTGTCTGCCATCGAGGCTCGCGATGCGCAGGAGAAGGCGCACGAAGAGTACATCAACGCATGTACGTGCTTCATGATTACGCATGGATCCTTTCGAGCTTCAAGGCTGACTATTTCTAGACACAAAACTTGCCGACCGCACCGCAGCGACTTTAGCAAAGCAGTCCACATCTGCTGCCGAGGATGCTGATAACAACCCTACTGCGTCCAAGACTATCCGACCTGGGACTCCGAAAGGCAAAGGAGCTGCAATTTCGGCAGATGTATCGTCGCCTTCTTCGCTTGCGCAAATACGCGCTGAATTAGCCAACACCCAACGCACCCGCAGCGAACTAGAGACCAAGCTCAGCGACGTGAACTCGGAGCTGTCTGCTCTCAAAGCCTCAGACTCCCTCCAAAAGCAGCGCATAGAACAGCTTGAGAAGGCCAAGACGAACCTGGAGCGGCGTGGCAAGGATAGAGTGGATGAACTGAAGGGCAAGGGGAAGTTTGTCGAGGACATTCAGGATGAGATGGTGGCTTTGACGCTGCAACTCAACATGGCAGAGCAGGAGAAACAGAAGCTGAAAAAGGAGAACGACGACTTGACGAAGCGGTGGGTGCAGAAGATGGAGGAGGAGGCCAGGCGTATGAATGACCGCATGGGATGGGAGGACCAGACCGGCCGGAGGAAGGGCAGTCGCAGCTGATGTGGAAGTAAATAGATTTACTGCGTGGAAAGCTGCTAGCTGCATGGAATAATGAATTCGCCTCAGCATAACTGTCGCTGTCCCACCAGAGATCCGCACTGGTGCCTGTAGTCTTGGCGTGAATGATAGCTCCCCACCATAACTTGGAGCTCGCGCCTCACCACAACAACCACGCCCGGTGAGTCTCTCTACACAACTCACACTCGGCACCCAACCATGGAGGCCGCAGCATTGAAGACCTGGGGTAAGTCCATTTGATATCTAGTCCACGATCTCATTCCCATACACCCCGCAATGCCCCGCCACAGCACCACATCCTAACAAACACGCAGAGCTCGAGAACTCGGTCAAGCTCGTCGACCCAACCAAAGATGCGCTCTACTCGTACTCCTCCTCGGCCCAAAAGTCCATGGACGAGGCCCACCCATGGCGCACCGATCCGCACTACTTCACCTCTGTGCGCGTCTCCGCCGTCGCCATGCTCAAGATGGTCATGCACGCGCGCTCCGGCGGCTCTCTCGAAGTCATGGGCCTGATGATGGGCAAGATCGAAGCGCACACATTCGTCGTCACCGACGCCTTCCGCCTGCCCGTCGAGGGCACCGAGACGCGCGTCAATGCCCAGGACGAGGCGAACGAGTACATGGTTGAGTTCTTGCAGCGCGCGCGGGACCAGGGGCAGATGGACAATGCGGTCGGATGGTATCATTCTCATCCGGGCTATGGCTGCTGGTTGTCCGGTATTGACGTCAATACGCAGAAGACGCAGCAGCAGTTCTCGGACCCGTTCTGCGCTATTGTCATTGATCCTGATCGCACGGTCAGCGCGGGCAAGGTTGAGATTGGCGCGTTCCGCACGTTCCCAGCGGCGTATATCGAGGAGCAGGAGAAGGTCACGAGCAAGACTGGCGGCGGCGGTGGGGCTGATAGTGATGGGTTCCAGACGATTCCGCTGGGCAAGATTGAGGACTTCGGCGCTCATGCTGCGCACTACTACTCGCTCGAGGTCTCGCACTACAAATCCTCGCTTGACACCAAGATCCTGGAAGCCCTGTGGAACAAGTACTGGGTACAGACGTTGTCCTCGTCGCCGCTGATTTCGAACCGTGATTATGGCACCAACCAGATTAGCGATTTGGCGCGCAAGATCCAGCAGGAGACGAGCAGCAGTAAGCGGTACAAGACCATGACAGCAGGCACTGGAAACGAGAAGGACCAACTTGCTAAGCTGGGTGCGGCGGGTAGCAAGATTGCGCGGGAGGAGGACATGGGATTGTTGGCGGCCAAGGTCAAGGACCAGGTGTTCAACCTCAAGGGCGGCGCTCAAGAGCCTGTCAGCCAGGAGGTCGAGATGAAGAGCTGAACAGGCGGTATGAGGACCGAGATGTTACTTCTTGCAAAGCATAGTTAGGCGTTATGGCGCGGCTGGAAGGATGGATTAGATGAAGATATGACATGACATGATCTCACATTAATTCTTCCTATGGAGGAAGCAATGCTGCACATATCATACATTCTCAAAGCGTGAAGACATAATGTACACGACTCTACTTCTTTGCTCCCTCAGTCTTTGCAACCTCCTCTGGCGCCTCCACCTCATCCATCTCCGGCTCCTGAGCGGCAGCTAGTTCAGTCTCCTTCCTCTCGACCTCATCCGTCAATTCGTCAATCATATTCTGCGCCTTTGTCTGCGCCCGCCAATCCTTCTTGAGAGTCGCGACCTTGAGTTCTCTGCTCGCCACGTCTAATTTGGCCTTTGAGATATCCAAGTCTCTCTCGTCTACCTTAAGACGCTCATCGCTGGCCCTACTCCTGCTATCCTCCGCGGCATCTTCCTTGCCTATCAGAGCCTGCGCCTCAGCGCGATGCTCCCACACCTGCGCAGCTAAAATGGCCGCTTCATGCTGCATTTCCTGGTCCTGCACCGCCAGCCTTGCAGCTTCGAGTTCCAGGACTTCTCCGTCAAGAGGAGATACCTTGGAGCTTGATTCCGCACGCTCCAAGAGGATGGTGCGCTGCTGGCCGAGCTGTTGGCTGCGGGGGAAATCGAACTCATACTTGATGTATTCGGACCATGAGAGACCGCCGGTAACGCGTCGGAAATGGAGTTCCTTGGCTTCGGCGAGGAGGTTGTATGCGGATATACTGAGCTCGGTGCGTTGCTGGCCCTCGGGCATGGTGGTAGCACGCTCCCAGCGCTTGTCGGCCACGTCCTCGTAGAGTGTTGGGCGCGCGATGTCCAGTTGCTTTGGGTCGAGTTCCTCAATCTGCTGGAGTTCGCGGAACTCGGCCCAGCCGAGTATGCTTTCAAGCTCTTTAGGTGGGGATTCCCGGATGAAGGACTTGTGCCATGGCTGGACGGTCTTGTTTGTGAGATCTTCTTGGTGCGAGAAGAGGATGTTGTGCAGAGCTTCGCGCTCGATCATAACGCGGGAGAGTTCGAGGAGGTTCTTGACGTCGACTTCCTCCCATGTGAGAGCCTGTCCGCCACGGCCCATTTGCTCGAGTGCGTCTTCGAGGAGGGGTCGCTCTTCCACTGTGACCAGGAGGCTGCGTCCCCTCCCTCGTATCTTTTCGTGATACTTGAAAACATCGCCGAGCAGGCGAGGAGATGGGCTCTCGATCTCTATGGCATTGTCCACGATGATCAGCTCGCCTTTGCGGAAGCGGTATGAGAGTGCTGTTCGCCATGCCAGATCGTACACCTTCTTCGGTAACTCGGTTGCAAAGTCGCGGGGCTTGGGGCCAAATGCCACACCTCCACCTCTGAGCATGGGCGACATCCTGTCTCCCAGACGTGCGCGACCAGAGCCCTTCTGTGGCCGGATCTTCCTTCTTGAGCCGTGGACCTCATGCCGAGTCTTGGTCGAGGCGGTTCCGAGACGGGTTGAATCTCCCTCGTATATAACAGCGCGGTGTAATATGTCTCTTCGCGTGGGCAGATGGAGGTGGTTCGCAGGATATGTCTGGAATCGGAGGGGCTCGAGGGAAGGAAATTGGTGTATTGTCGCAAGCACTGTCTGCTTCTCAAGAGGTTTGACGGGCGTGTAGTCGGCGGCGGAGGTCGCTATTGGGGCTATAGGGGCCTGCGAGGAGGCAGATGTGGTTATTGATCGGGCATATGGCTTGGACAGACATTTCTGTAAAGTATTAGCAGTGTGCATATTTGCGTCTCTCACGGGTGGCGCACTGTGCAGCGAGGCGTGAGCGCATCCTGCCGTATCGGCAGTCTGCTCAATTGCAATGTGGCGCCCCGGATCGGCGTTGACATCCTCGAGGAAGCCATGCCGGAAAGTCGTGGTTCAGAAGTTGCGGAGTTGACAATGTCAAAAGTGTGCCAAGACCGCGGCATCCTAACATTTTCTAGCACTCAGAGCTTTGAACAGGACACCAACGACGCCTCTAATACCGCCATGGCATCTGCTGCGCCGTCCGCACGGCAATTCAGCACGTGTCTACGCTGTATTCGACATGTCTCCAGCGCCAATAGCACCCCGCGCCGCTTTCTGTCATCCTCTGCGGTAGCCCGCGAAGAAGTACAGGCACAATCTTCGACTCCAGCACCGCCGGCCCCACCGCCCTCGGACGATAAGACGCTCACCGATTCCAAGGATACGAAGGCAATCCCGGACTTTATGCAAAAATGGGGAAATCTGGACCCCCAGACCGTCGAGAACAAGAAGCTGGAACGCCGTCTGCTGCGGAGGGAAGGTGTGCAGCCCGTTGGTTCTCGTCGTCGCCGTGCTGCCCTCGGACGATCTGCTTTGAAACAGGCGCCCGAGATTCCGTTCGAGCAGCTCCCATATCAATGCTTCCAGGAGGCGAGGAAGATCCTTTTGGAGGACAGGCAGGAAAAGATCAAGGCGATTGAGACTCAGCAGTTGAGGATCAAGAACTTGACAGAGCAAGATCCTGCCGTAAGTGGAGGGCAGAACGCCAAGAAGATCCGGCTGGAGAGCATGCGAAAGCATCTGGAAGAGCTTGTAATTCTGGCGGACATCAATGACCCCATAGTCAAGAGGAAATTCGAGGACGGTGAAGGTATGCTGTGTCTCCCACGCTAGGTCTGTACAAGCTAACGAACGGGTAGGCGACATGGACAAACCGATATATCGACATCTTGCGGAGAAAAAGTGGCGGTCATACAAGCGTCTCGTCCTCGATCAGCGCCTGACCCAGATGAACGTCGTTCCCGATTTCCTCCCTACCCTCGACGTTGTCGCAGACATTGATATCGGTTTTGGAAGGAAACCGGTGGCGCCAGGTGAATTTGTGGAATCCTTCATTAGTGAGAAGATGCCTCGACTCAAAGTGCAGGCCTTTACGCCTGGTGAGCGACTTGTCACCGTTGTGGTTGTCGACGGCGATGTGCCTGTGGTGGAGGAAGACAGCTTCGCGTCCCGTTGCCACTTTGTTGCATGCAACATTCCGTTGTCCCCGACTCGAACATCTATCCCCCTGCAGCGCATTGCACAGGAAGACGCCAAGGCTACGGATGCCTCTGCAAAGAAGATAGCTCTGCCCTGGGCTGTACCCTGGGCCCACAAGGGTGCGCCATACCATCGCCTGGCGATTTTCGTTATGGAACAGAAGGAAGCAAAGCCACTTGACATGGGCAAGCTCAGCGCAACGAAGCGTGAGAAGTTCAACCTACGGAGCTTCGTCGACAAGCACAAACTGAGCCCCATTACTGCGACCCTGTTCAGGACACAATGGGACGAGACGATGGCAGGTGTCATGGAGCGCGCTGGCCTGAAAGACCAGATCGGCATCGAGCTCAAGAGGAGAAGAGTTGAGCCGCTGCCTTACAAGAGGCGTACCGAGCGCATGCGCTGAGGATGTAGTGTGTAATACGTATAAGTACCGCAGTGAGTGTGTGATGGTCACAATCTCGTTGCATGTATCATATCGCTCACCATTTCTTGCGAGCGTAGACACGGCATCTCCGACTCTGTGTTAATGAGGTGTGGTGAGGTTGCCAGGTCGTGCCTTCCCTCACAACCGTGCCTTCTCGCTCAACAACATCATCGGCGCCTGCCTCATTGCAAGACCCCGCATTTCTCGTATCCAAGCTTCGAGCTATTATATTCCCCTCCTTCCTCGAATTAATGCCACTCATGTCTCGCCTCTTCACCTTGCACCATTGCTCGAGCAATTCTCTCACATTGTAGCCATCCCCCCTTAGCGCATCGAACCATGGCACCAAGCTGCCCTCTTTTCCCCGGGCCTATCCTGCCTTCATGTGCGCAAGCCGCTTTGGCCATCACTATCCTACGGACAAAGCCTGCAGATGTCACAATCCGCGGTCAGTGCCGTCCGGCTGACTTGATGACTGCCGAAGCTGAACTTGATAGATTATGTCCTGCGGCTTCGAGAGCACTGCAAGTCAGGAAGACCGGCGGAATCTCCAGAAGAGCGCGAACATTACCTCGACCTTGTGAGCTATTGGCGAGAGCAGTGTCAGAAGGCTCATGATGAGTGCGATCGACTTCAGAGCATAAATATCCGACTCGAGAGATCGAATCACCAGTTGTCCCAGCGAACCAATATATTTTCAGACGAGCCCCCCAGCGTAACCAGTACTGAGCGGCCCAGTACGGCCGTCCCTGCGAAAGCCAGCACGGCTACAAATACACGTGCCAGCACAGCCAACAATGCGGCAAAGCGGCAAGCTCCTGCATCACTCACACGGCCGCCAAAGCGTCCAAAAGCTTCGGCTGCCAAAGCACCGGAACAGAGCATTTCGCAAACCCAAGATGGCATCGAGAGTGACTTCGAGTTCCTGGAAGGTCTGGGCAATGGTGACTAGTCCCACACTTTTTACGTTGCTGGACGTGCACATTATCTAACATTTTATCAGATGGCAAGCTCCTCCTTGAATCTCTATACACCACGCATCAAATGTGTAGAGCATCAGCACCAGATGCAGAAACACTGTGCCGGCAATTGGTTCGCACATCAAGCGCACTCGCCAACATCATCCGCCTCATTGCTCACAATCACGAACATCTTTCACGGAAAGGAAGAAAGACTCCAGGTGCACAGTCGCTGGGCGATGATAGGTCAGACTTCTCGCAGGCCCTTACCATATCTGCCCGCGCGTTTATGTCAGTACTTGTTGGGGTGACTAAGATGATGGATGCGTCGAGTGACGACCGTCTTCCAAGCTTGGTCGTGTGTGAACTAGCCGAGACATTCAAGGCTGGACTCATGGCTATCGAGCTATCGGCACAGCATACGGCCGACGTGTCTTTTTCAGCGCCCGTTCCAACACAAAAGGGCAAAGCGAAGGCGTTTATACCGAAGGAATCTATACCAGCTCGTTCTGTGGCTCATTTTCTCGTTGGTCTAATGGGTCTTCTAGACAAGACCAATGCCGTCCATCAGAAGTTGTTCGATGCTTTTGCCTTCCTCTTACTCGAACGTGCAGGGAAGCGGCTCTATTATTGCACATTCGGGCGGCATCGTAGCGCCACCATTGAAGAAGACCTGGCGCCTCTTCCTGAGCCTTCCAACCCGGCAGCGAAAGCCCAAAATGAATACCAAGTAATGGGTATTCGCCTTGAGTTGAAAGCCCTGGTCTTGATTCTCGAGCGAGCAATGGGCCTAGCTCCACACCACATGAACCCCACAAACGGCAAAGCAGCAAAGGGCCAAGATTCGAATCGCCTCCGTCGAACGCTGAGCATGAAGATATTGCCCGCCGCTCCGAAAGGCCGACTCAGCCCACTCGCTAAGGATCGACTGCAGCGTACACTTGTCGCTTGCATGTATGGGAGCAAGCAGGACGATGAATTCTTGGACATTCTTACGAAGCCAATGCCGGCTATGCGTATTGGTACCCTGTCTAATGTAGCAAAGATTGAAGATAAAGATGTGGAACAATGGTACAAAGAGGAGGTCTGGAGGCTTGTAGGATGGGACATAATGGCCCGTGAGGGCGGATGGTGAGCCACAGGCTGCTCACTATAACAATAGCTGGAGCAAAGATTGGGTGCCTTACTCCATATTCGATATGCCAGGATCTAGTTGCGCTTCTACAGTACAGGTCTCCTCGAAATCCCATCTCTCGGCGCGAATATCGCGTGCCTCTTAGATGTGATGAAAGACCATACTCTAGCAACCACCTTTTATAAGGCCGACTAATGGCACAAATCGAAGCAAGCGACAAATTCAAGTTCCAGCGCAGTTCCATCACTCATCTGGGGGTGTAAGTAGCCCTCCAACCACGTCGTGATTTGAATCAATCACGTAGCCGCCCTTCTCGAGAAAGAAACGAAGTATCATCTCCGCAGCAGCTTTCGAGTCATCATCTGCATCAATAGCCTTCAAAGCTTCATCCAACCTATCCGTGTCCCAGTCCGGCCCAAAGAAGTACTTGATGCACTCGCTGTTCACAAAATGATCGAATTCGAAGTGCCCTTGCAAAGTAAGAATTCGTCCTGGCTCGTAGATTCCCTGGACTGCGCAGTGGTCTGTACTCCCAAACGTCATCCACTCCGCCGGCAATGACTCTACATCAGGTATGACAACATGATCGCGGTGCACAAATTGCAAGCGCATCTTCTCGTCGAGCAGTGTACCTTGTCTCTCAAATGCCCTCAATAACCTTTCGTGCAGCCTGATTTCCTTGACGCCGATTTCCCAACCCTTTGGATCCATTTCAACGCGCACTCCATGCTCTTTCAATAGACTTTGGCACATGATCTGGTGGCCGAAACAGCTCCCGAAGATCTTTACGCTTGGGTAGTGAAAGTATACTTCGCGGATGTAAGCTTCCAGTGTGCGTATCCAGGGTATGTCGTCGTATGCGGAATTTGCTGAGCCGCTGATGATGATGGCGTCAAAGTTGTCGAGTGATGAGGGATATTGATTCTTCATCACGTCGAAGTCTGAGGATTGGATTGTGATACTTGGTGATGCGCGGGCGAGGAGTTGGTGGAATATGCGGCCGTAAGTGGGGGCTCGTTGGGCGAATACATTTGGGACGGGGATGTCGGCGTTGAGCATGCAGATGCGTATTGTGGAAGCCATTTCGTTCAATCTGGAAATCGTGAGTGGTTTTGTAGGATGGGTGTGGTGCTTCAATGTTATCGTAGGGTGCAGTGTATATCTGCCCAATCTGGTGGAGCATATTAGCCGCTAATAAGCGCCTTATCGCGGATTATGGATACCACTTAGATAATGAGTTATGGAGTGCTCGTCTGTCCGACTTCGAATTTACATGTCACATTCTAGATATGTGTACGATGCTGTACATAGACTGTAGAGCGGATTGATGCGTTGATTGGTGACTATGATGGCCTTCCATTCCATTCAAAAATAGCTTATGCAATTTGGTGTTGCTGTGTAACAACCTCGGAACCGGCCAGCTTTCTAATGGTCCGTCTGGAGTACCTTGAGTGGATGTCGCATTGACAAACTCATGCAGGCTCGCACTCTCGCTTGTGTTTCTTCCATCTCTTCTTCTGACAATCTGTCGAGCAGTATTTCTCGTCCTTGCACCTTGCGCACATCAACAATGGCTTGTCATCGTCACGCTTGTCTTTTCCACACGCTGCGCACCCGTCCGGAAAACAGTCCAAGTGGTTGGCCAGCATCTTGATCTCATCTGTGAACTCGACTCCACCGTCGTCAGAGTATCCAACACTCGCATTCATCTTATTCAACTGGCCCGTCTCATCAATGGTCAACATCTTCGCCTGAAGAGCTCTCCCAATGACATCTTGGAACATGGGAGAAGAATTTGGATCCTGCGGATCGACCTGCGCAGCTAGATACTGAAATGTCCGCAAAACAAAGTCCCACATGAAATAGACTTTGTTCTTGCTATTTGCAGGTGTCGCAAAAGTTTGCTGTAGATTTGGAACCATCGCGGGATGCTCGATCAACAGTTTCGCCAATCGTTGATGGGTAAGAAAGAGATGCTTATATGCTGGGTGTGCATCTGGTGCTGGCTGGAAGAGAAGGAAAAATTTCGTGAAATCGGACCTTGTTGTTTTCTTCGTGTCGGGCGACATGTACTCTCCGGTTGCCTCAAGGATAGGAATGACTGCAGGCCACTTTGGGCTGTGCATGTTGATGATTGTGTCGACGGCTTTTGGTCGATGGGCTTGTCCGTGATGGTTTGTAGAAAGCCAAAGAATAGCTGGGTTTTCTTAGCAAACGCGCAGGCTGGTTCCTTCCTATATAAGCTCTACCATGCTCATGGACAGGTGTCGATATTTCAGAGAGACACAAGGAATGGTTCGTACGCGTTCTGACCCCACTTTCCTCCGCACCTTTAATTAGCTTCGAACTCAACATAACCATTCCACCATCTCCCCTTCCCATCATGAGCTCCACAGGGACTACAACTTGCGCTGCTTGCAAGCGGCAGCCGGATGCTGGAGAGCCAGCATTTCAGCGATGCAGTGGCTGCAAAGCCCTGTCGTACTGCTCCAAAGCTTGCCAACAGTCGCACTGGAATTCCCAAAAACAATCATGCAAGATCATCGCTCTCGACAACAGCGCGAAAGCGACTGCCGCGACACACATTGGCGATATAGTGAACGTTGTGCGTCTTGCTTGTACGAAAGAGCCTGGCACATTCTGGGAGGTCGACATCCCAGCTGATCATTCGATATTTGAAAAGACAATTCTGGAGGTTCCCGCCATTCTGGACATTCCGCTGGTAATTCATCGCGTCGGCACCTAGTCAAACAACCGCGCCGATCTCGACTGTCAAATTGCTAGGTACCTCAACGTCACATACGAGGATGGGCTTGCTCCTCCACAGTGGCAATCGCACGTCGGCACGTGCCTGGTCGCTCGCAAGGACAAGAAGCCTCTGACCAGCCAGCGTCTCGAAGCGGTGTAGATGTACATTGATAGACTGATGGATTACTATGGTGAACAGGGTCCCAGGGAGGTGTAGAAGCAGATAACCAGGCAGCGTTTCGAGAAATGGGTTGAGAAATATAAAGAGAACAAGGCAGAGAACGGACGCACGGAGTGGAAAGATGTTGGCAGCTTATATGATCTTTGAGCTCGCTGGGTATACAGCATGTGTAATGTAGCGTTACTCCTTTGTAAGTTCATCGAATCATCAGACTGTTTGAGAATCGAATACGGGTAGGGAGGCTCATGTGCATAGACTGAGCTAGAAATATTTCAACTTTTTCTTCGATCCATTCTCTATGTCCTGTCTTATTCCCATATCTATGATATCCTCGCTTACCTTTTACATAGCTACCCAACGTGGTCTTTTACCAAGCGCGAGATCGAAGGGGTCATGGCTCACCGCAGATCGAAAGCTACACAACGGTCAGTGGTTTTTGAGGACCTTGCGCGGCCATCTTGTTTCTCGCATCCCGCACATGTCTTCATTGGACCTTAGTAAAAGTCTTTGCGACCGAGTCTATGAATTCACTATACAGTCTTGCGCTTGTCACGATCAGATTCACAGAAGAAATGGATTCCTCGGTCAGCGAAGAGTACACCAATATATTACACTGAACTGAAAGCGCGAATTGTGTACCTATGGAGACAGTACTTGAGCGGAGGACAAGACACAGTCAGGCGAATGTGCGCAACTTCTGGCTCCAGCCAGTTCTTTATCGGTGGACTACAATTTCATGGATTGCAAGTCAAGCGCGCGATCCACGGTCTGGCTTGTCGTCGTCCTTCAGCGATCCAGCCTTGAAGAGAAACACTGTCAAGCCATTGGCCAGGTTAGTTGTAAAGCCTTTCGAGATTGCGAGAGGGATCGGGTTAGTCTGAGGCGTCTGAGATGCTTTGCGAATTACGCCTGGAAGGGTTCATGCGCACCAATCAACTAACGATGATGCAGAGATCCAGCATGATCCTCGCTCTTGGGTTTATTATCCCGATTTACTCGCCACTGCCCGCATGGCGCAATCCTCAGGGCCCGAAAGTGTGGTTCTAATTGCCGGCCTTGGCAAAGATGACAGCTTACCTCCACGATGCCGCCTGGTCCTGAATGGCACTTCATCATAAGCTAAAAGTACATACCTATCTATACGGCTCTTTATAGCCTTCGTACGATTTCACAGCTTACATTGAGTCGGCGTAATGTCTGTTAAACGCAAAGCAGCAACAGTGGACAACCCTCCTGATACCAGAGGCTTTGAAAGCAGACCCGAAACATCCAGAGTGCTTCGAGGAAGAGTTATACCGAAGTATGAGTATGTTAAGAAGAAGCGGTACATTACAAGGTGCAAGAAAGTCGACTTCAGTCACATCGTGCCGACGCACAGCACCGCGCTGTTCTTCCAACTGCCTCGTGAGCTTCGCGACACGGTATACCAGTTCTTGTGGGTAGATGCGCATATTCAGCAGCGGTACAAAAAGAAGCGTTTCATCGTCACGTACGGCGATCAAGGCGGTTCAGACCTGGAGGATACCAATCATGGCAAGGTGCGTAGCTAACACCCAGAGAGACCTTATAATCGTTGGCTAATGCATCATGCTGCAGGCGCCTTGGTTATTGACAAATAAACAGATGATGCTGGAAGGTCTATCAGAATTCCATCGGCACGCTGTGTGGATATTTGAATCTTGGGGCAAGACCGACAAAAAGGAATACATCTTTCCCCTCATCAATCCGGTTCTTGTTCACGAGCAACACCTCTATGTTAACAGCACCGGGAGTAGACCTCACCGTGGAGGGCTAGTATACTTCAAGAAAGCTGAGCCATGGCCTCAAGACTGGGCTGGACCTCCGCGCATCGTAATACTTCGAGCTAACACAATCGGCCTTGTCAATCTCATGTCGGACTCGAGTGATACGACCAGTGATGTGCGAAAAGTCAAGTTGTATTTCCGAATCCACGACCGCCATTTCAGATTTCGTGTACGGGGAAGGATAAGGATATGGAATCTCTATCACGTACCTGAAATCATGTTCGACTTCTCCGAACTTGACCGATTGGCGGTACATAAGCGGCTGCAAACGTTCGAAGTGGAGATTCAGGTATTCAAAGATGGAGTCATTCAGAGCTGCGCCAATTTGGACCAAGCGATGGCAAATCTGATCACTGAATTGAAGATCGTTGGGAAAGCATTGCTACCAGAGGGTAAATGTGTCCAGACGGAATCTGAGCCAGGCTGGCCACTTGTGAGCGGCGTAAAATGCATCAGCCTTGTAGTTTCTTAGTAGGAAACCCTCCAAAATTCTATCACAACGACATGTGTTTTCGGGCTTATTGTCGATGTTTCGAGGAACAGTATTCGCCACATCAATTCAAGATGTCTTTGTTTCAACATGAAATAGTGTGCATCATTCCTGGATTTTATTCAATCGGCAGAGCAAGTTCAACATGTACGGACGCAAATTATGGATGACGTAGTCTGATTAGATATAAACTATCACGTGGCAAAAGCTGCAGGACATCTGGAGTCTCCATGAATCTTGTCGCCAGCCATACCATACAGCATTGCACGTGCCATTAATTAAGCGGAGATCAAACATCGACTATTTCGTACGGAGTGTCCCGAGGTCATTGACCGGAAAAGCGGTGAAGAATTCCACGAACGCCTGTTCACCAGCATTGAAAGTTCTAGCTACCAAGCATGGTGGTGGCAACGATAGAGACTGTCACAGCGATCCCACAATCAGCTGCAACAGTTCATAGGTGGGAATATGAGCAGTCTGGCATATCGATACTGTTGACACCAGATTTGCAATAGAGGTTGTGGAAATTCCTTATTCTAGTCGGCAGACCTACCTTAGCTACGGTATTTGCAAACAGGCCTGAACCTAGGAGGCTTTAAATTCATTGGTGAAGCAGCGGCGGGAAGGGCCGATGAGTGAAATCTGTCGGGGCTACCTCCGCAACGCCTCTTTCCCCCAACATCTGCCACTTATTTACCACGTTGCGCTAAGGAACGGGAATTAGAGATTTACAACCTGGGGCCATGTTAGGTCCATTGGCCTCATTTCAACGTGGCTGCGCGCCATCACGAGCCTCTTGAGGGTATCTCGACATCTCCTTCCTGTGTGTAACACGAATCAGCTCCGCTGTGTCGAGTTTTCTGGCCAGGGAGAGTTTCCATCGTCTACAAGATGATTCAGCGCATGTACTTATGGCTGCCTCTGTTATTATCGGCAGTATATGCGTCTCCCTCTGGGATGGCAACACGCGAGCTCACCACGCGAGAGAATGAGAATGTACACGTCACGACTGGTGAGCCCGCCAGAGATCGTATCATCTTCGTGGTATTGGCTTTGGTCTGCATGATGGGTATGGCGCTCATGCTAGGTATGCATATATGTCCATCCTTCACGCGCATGCTTCAATTGCTAACACTGAACAGGCGTTCGAGCTCGCCAGCTGCGACGGAGCATTCGAATGCAACGGAATGTCACCTCCATACTTTTCCTCTTCATGTGCTTCATCTTCGTAATTTACATCATTGTCTCGGCAGCTCTGGTGGTCGGTCAAGGGCTGACCACGTACGACCAATGCAATGTCGCGACCATGGTGTGCTTGGTATGCTATATCGCCATCAAGGGCACAGTGTGAGTAGATGTATAAGGCGCCCTCAAGTTTGAAAACAACTGACATTCGACTAGCTATACATTCATGGTCGAACGCATCCGCCTGGTGCGATCTCCATTCGTCAAACGCAGCAAGGACTACATATATCTCTCGTGTCTAGCCATGGTACTAGCTTTATACGGCGCTGTCTCTGTCAACGCCTGCATATTCCGCTACACCGCACTGCAGGCTTCAGATGGCCGATGCCATGGTGGCATTCGAAGCATTGCTTCACTGCCCACCCTTTGCGTCAATCTGTTCACCAATCTCGTCTTGACAGCCGTCTTCTTTTACCTCCTCCTCCCTGTCATCAAAGTTCGTGGTAATGCGCCCGCTGCTGGTTCGCCAAAATCAAAGAAGAGGACATTTCTGGTTGCACACCCGGATGAGACTGCGGTGCAGAAGAACATCAGGACACTGATGTGGAAGAGTATTATTGGCTCGCTGTTGATCGAGGTCACGATGTTGGCTAATATGGTCCAATTCACCCTTACCAAGGGAGAGGAATTGGGGATGATATGCTTCACGATCTGTATGATTGACGGTAACTCTTTCGCTCGATGACTCGGAAATTCTTAGCTGACCAGGATAGTTTTCTGGGATTGCCTCGTGATTCACTGGTTGACATTCGGATCATCTGCACGAGCAGAGCGTTCACTGGCGCAATCTGTCATGTCCTCCAGAGGGCAAACTGGGCGCCAACTGGGCGATACTCCCTCGGGCATGCTCGAGAAATTAGAGAGCAAGCAAGACCCCCTTATCGCGGCACCGAATAGCACACTCAAAGCAGGTGTTGAACATCATTCGCGCAATTTGTCAATACCGGATTCAATAACGGCTCTACCACCACTACCATATGGAGTCATTAAATGATGGCCTTTCATGGAGTGAACAACCAAGCACCTCAGTGGAGCGCATACGCCTTCGCCTGGACCAGAATATAAGCGAGACTCCCTCGACTTTCAAGCTCAGAGGCTTCGTACGAGTCGTGGTCCAGAGTCAAAACGCCATGGAATCGCAAACGCCATGGAATCGCAATCGCCGAGATGTGAAAACAGACAACTGATATTTCGTCTTGCAGCCCCGATCGATCGCGGCAGAGTATGGTAGGTAGTAGATTCGCTGCACCTTCCGAAGGCAAATCTCGTCGATCCGGCACTACTGGGTCATGCGCGAGCTGGCAGCGCATCACTCAACAATGTTCGGGCAATCCAGACACTGTCGATCGCCTTGAATAATAAGCTCTCGAAGAAAAGTCGAAGCCTTCTGGAGGCGCCGCGGAACAGGCAACCAGCCTCGGCAGACTTTTTTCCCATACAATCTAGTCTAATTATAGCGACGCGCAATAAAGACCAACACCAATGCGACCTAGATTCAAGTTCAGGCAACCAGCCCACGTCTGTGGCGTGTCGCCTTTCATTTCTTTGAATATCGCCGTCTTTTCTCCTGTTTCTCTGTTCACTCTTTCGCTGTTCTTCGTAATAATCGCGCAATTTTGCGCAGCCATTCGCTTTTTCCTTTCCACAATAATCATCCGTAATAATGTCTGATTCGATTCAACCTGCGCCTCAGGCGCAACAGTTGACCGATGCACCAACACCAGCAGCCGGAACTCAAGCCTTGCCGACTACTTCTTCGAGCCCGATGACTGCGAACGTCGCCCCTCAAGCTACAACCGCGGCGCCATCGACCACCACACCTATCGCACCCACCACTGAAGAGGAACCTCTGACCTTGAATAAGAAGCTCAATAATGCCGATCGTTACTGGAAGTTCAAGGGTATTCTCCAGGTCCTCGCAATAATACTTGGACTTATCGGTATCGGCACCATTGGATGGTGTGTTTCAACCACCCCCATGAACGATTCTCTTACCTACGGATACGATGAATACTGGACATTATGGCCCTCACTCATAACCTTCACCGTCTCCATTATATGGTGTTTCGCGTGTCTTCTCGGTCTTGTCGTGCGCAAGCGCCCTGTCCATCCAGGTCTGCGTGTATCAATTGATTTGCTCATGTGGCTTGCCTTCCTGGTCACCGCTCTGTTTGCCATGGTATCTCTAATGGAGCTGCTCCAGTGGGGTGAGTATGGCGACCTCAGTGGTTCTGGCTACGGCGGATATTCCAGCAGCTATGGCGATTATGAGCTGCAGGCCAACGGAACGTGGGTTTGGGAGGACTCTCGCGACTCTAGCTCAACATCGTACACGCGCCCGTGCAACCGCACATCCTCATACTCTTACGGTGCCAGCTTCAAAGATTGCGCGGAACAAGACGCTTATGTCAACAAGCTCTGGCAAGCAAAGCCGCATCGCGAGAGCGTTGAGTTGACTGGCGTGGTGTGCCAGTTCGCTGGTCTCGTGATCCACTTCATCTTGTTCGTCTGGGCATGCATCGACTGCCATCGCTACAATCGCACCAAAGTCAGCAAGGATGCTGAGAAAATCGCTGCGAACATCGTGCAGACCATGATCACCAACGGCGCCATCATCCCCCCACCGGGCCAAGCGCACATGAGGCCCGCTGGGCCATGGGCACAGCCGCAGATGGGTTACTATCAATTGCCACCGCAGGGACAGATGTACCCTATGGCCGCTATGAGAACACCTCAGGGACAACCCATGATACAGCAGTATCCCGCGCCGCAAGGCATGCAGGGTCCCGTTGCGGGCGGCGGCGCAGGGCCGAGCAATGAGAAGGGCGTTGGCCCCAGGTACGCTTGAGGAGAGGATTAAAAGGAATGTAATAGTTTGTTAATAGTCTCGTTGTCTTGGAAGAAAGTTTGTAGAATTCGATACCCTATGAGCACACAATCAACTGAATTTGCATACTGCATAAATTCATAAATATCTTTCGGTCACTCGTTTGCTACTTGCTCTTCTGCGTCCATTTCGTCGATTACTGTTGGGGCAATACCGCTGGCGGTCCATCAAGCTTGAAGTACCCAGGCTGCAACTTCTGAAACACTTGAGTCGGATCATACTTCTCTGCCACAATCTTCAATGTCTCTTTGCTATCTCCATAGCCTCCAATGACATCCTGAAACTGACTTGCATAGTTCATGTACAGATACTCATTCGCCAGATCCCTGCTCTTGGCCTCTTCATCTATCCTTTTCAATATATTCGCACATGTCTGCCACACGCGCGCATCATCCTCGGGGTTGACCCACATCAGGGTCAAAAGGATGTTCAAGACGGGCCCGTCCGCAGGGTCGAGACCCAATGCATTTCCTCCTTTCTTTTGCATCTGCTCCATTTGCGGTACAGTAATAATCTGCAATGTGGTTGCTGGTACAATGCCTTGTACGTCGGTGATCTTGCCGAATTCCTCCTTGGAGACGTCGTACACGAATTGCACAATTTCGCGATCAAGCTTGGCCGATGCCGTCCAAAAGCTCTGTCTGTAGCCATTGGGGTTTTGGCTGTTAAGAACCTGCGTGATGTTTGCAAGTGTGTCGAGCTTCGTCGTGTCGTAGATCGCCGGAATTTGTCTATATGGCTCGAATATTGCCGGCTCAGCCACAGGATCCGCGTATTCCAGTTCCGCGATGGCCATCTGAGTACCAGTCGTAGCGTTGAACACGAAAGAAATCATTTGAGTGGCCTTGGTATCGTCGGCTGAGCTCTCACCGAGCTTAAACAGGGCATCGAAGAGAGCTGGAAAGCTCGTGTTAGCATAGTGACGATGTCCACCAAACATCAAAGGCCCATGAGCAAAGGTCTCTAAATTGAATTTTGTGACGATCGCAAAGTTATTTCCGCCGCCCCGGAGCGCGAAGTAGAGATCAGGAAAGGACGTGGGTGAAGCAGTGACGATCTGCCCAGATGCCGTGACGACTTCGTAGGAGTCTACGTTGTCACATGTCCAACCATACTGGTTTGCGAAGAAGGAGATGCCACCACCAGTCGCCAGGCCACCAATGCCGACGTCAGAAATTCGGCCACCTACTACGGCGAGATTGTGACTTTCGAGGTTGCTGTAGATCTCACCCCACCGGTTTCCAGGCTCGATGGAGGCAATCTTCTTGTCTTCTGATAACGTAATGTTCTTCATCTTCTCAAAGGTGACTGTGATGCCACCCTGTATATTTGAGGCGCCAGTGAACGCTGCATGGCCCCCACTTCTTACAGCAAAAGGACATTGCGTCAGTCTCGATAGCAGGACGAGAGTAGAGACATCGACTGATGTCTTAGGCTTGAATATGCATTGCGGTGTAGTCGCTTGCTGTTGCGCGGACCAGAAAGGGCTGGTAAATGCCTCGTAAGATTTGACTGCTCGAATTGCAACCTTATCATCATCGAAGATCTTTTGAAGAGAACTGCACTGCCATAAAAATTAGTGCAGCTCTCGGTCTTTATGATGCCACTTACAGCAACTCCGCAGCGACTTATTGAAGATCGTTTTCCAAGCTGCGAAAGCTCCGGCAGATCCGCTACATCAACGCCATTCTTCAAAAGTGCCTCCTTGACATTGAAGTCTGCAGGCTCGAAGACGTCTTGGGCAATCACCCCGAAAGGCGCCAGGCCAAGCAAAGCCAACAATGAGATCTTCATCTTGTTTCGTTCAAAAGAATATAGGGGTAGGTCAATTGTGGTTCGGAACGAAGGAAGGTAGTATTAGCAATCTATGCTCAAGAGCGAGTAAAGGAATGACGGTCTTGGAATATACTGTGGTAAATCTAGAACTGTATTTATATATATGTGTGTGTAAAATGACATCCACTATCTATGTGTAACTTTCGGCCTGAAACTCCCGTCAATCATTCTCAAGGAGAGACGGTGTAGTTGTATCGTTCCTTCGAATGACATCAAAAGTAGTGAGTACCCTTAAAGTTTGAAGACTGGGTACAGTACTCGCCAGTGCACGGGCCCTAGAGTTTGTGGGTGCTTCGCAAAAATACCGATGCATACCAACTAGGTTCTTGATACTCTAGACTCATAAACACTTATAATGGTTGGCTTAGACAGACAAATAGCGGTCAAAGTTTGCAACCGGAAAATTCCTGCTCATAAAGGATAGCTTTGAGCCTGTATATATACGAAAGAAAGAAGTTGGGGGATAGCAATACGTTTAGGAGCGATGATACAGTGGCCAATATTATCAGTCAAGTGATAATATACTTCAGTGTCCATTGGCTGTCAGGTTCACTGTCGAGTGGAGGAAAAGAAGTAGCTCAATCCGGCCAATTGCATTTGCTTGTTTGAGCTAACCTAGCTTCAAACGTGGCGAGTGCATTGAACTTCAGAGGGTGGCCATAGTGTACTTGCGGGTGCACAGACCTAGATTTTACGTTCGCTTATCGACCTGAGAGGTAATATAACTTACTTCAGCCACGACCAGGTTGTCAGTACCGCGGAGGCGTAGCTGATCGTGAGAAACCCGTCGACAAGTGCTAGTTCTAAGGGGCATCATTCTTCCTGAAAATAGTGTTTGCGATCACTTGAAAATACTGGGCGGTAGCAAGCAAGAGTCGAACATATCGAAATAAATATGGAATCTATTGGAACAAGGTTCCACTTGTAGTATGACTACTAGCGAGAACCGAGCAGGAGGAGGGACAAGGCGTGGTGGCTGCAACGTATTGTATTGACTATATTATTGTAGAGTCACAGACTCGCACTGTTGTGGTGGGTGCCAGCCACACCAGCACATCATGTGACTCCCAAGCACCTTCAACCCTGGACTGAACTCAGATATTCTCAACAGAATCACCTTAAAGGGGGAAATGTAGTAGATGTGGTGGTCGAACATGCACTTTTCGAGAAGAAGATTAGTGTGTGGAGAGGTGCAAGGCGATGAAGGCTTGATGGTTCGTTTACTCTGTGCACAGCTTGATGTCTTTTTATTGCGGTAATTTGGCACACATTACAATCAGTCTAGCAGGCAAATCCATGGTTGAATGTCAAAGTAGGGATGCCATTATCATTACCTCGTACATACTCGCTCCCGAATGACTCCTACATATCGTACAACTTCGGGTGGGCATGTCTCGCCCTTCTTCTCCGCGACCAGAAGCATTTCACCGCTTGTCTAACTGTGCTGATGATGTTGCTTTCATACTCCTCCAAACTCAGGTTGGCCGACTCACCATAGCCATGAGCACTTTTACTTTGCACCTGCAACAGGCGCCGGAGTCCCACAAATGGATGGTATGCGCTCACGCGTATCCTGGTGTAATGTGCTCTGTCGGCTTGAGTTTGGCCACAAAGTGACCGTCTCGCTGTGTTTCGGCTGCGTATTGTATTTCTCCAAGAATTCCTCTCACGCCTTCGGGGTTTTTCAAGGATACCTCGGATCAAACTCATCAGTGTCCAATCCCCATATCTCGATCTTATCCAGCTCCTCTTTTCCTACAATCGTCATTCTTCTCATGGGCCCAGTACTCCTCGCGTTTATGTTGTTTTCGCGTCCTTCGGGAACATTTGCAGCGTTCTTTGGAGGAAACACGACACCTCCAAGCTTGTATACCAACTTGTCGCCCAGCCCAATGTACTTCAGATTTCGATACTCGGGCCGCCAGAATTCCGTTGCCATGACGAATGCATGCATTTCCGGGTCCAAAGATGCCACCATATCAGCAAATTCGGTGCCAGGGCGGACAAGCAGACGAAGCGCCCAGAGCTTTGGTACCAGGGTCATGATCTGTCGGAGAGATTCCAATGGTGGGACACAGCAGCGAAAGCCTAGTTGCTCAAGGTCTGGGCATGACTGGCAGAGCTTGTAAAGAGCAGTGTCGGAAACTACCCAGCGGTCGGAGAGAAGCAGATGTCGCATAGTGCGGTGATTTGATTGTATAACAGCAAGATATTCGCCGCCTAGGCTGCGGCACTGGTTGTCTGTAATTGTGGGTGCAAGGGCATTGGTATTTCCATTCGTCATCCCGGGTGTGGCTGTCGATGGCGTCGTTGGCGTCGCGACCGAACTGTTTGTCTTGGAGTTATCTTTGCCGCGCCGACTGACAATGTACAGACGCTCTAGACCCTTGAACCTTCCGAATATCACGGCTTGCTCTTTGTCGACGTGATCACTACGGAAGGCTTTAAGATTTTCTGGAACGCGCTTGACGTTGGTGGTTCTCCACGCGTCGTCCAGAAACACGGTCATGGGATCAGAACTGCCCATGGAATTGAAGACAGTGATCTCCTGCTGATGCGATTCGTCTATGACGCTGTCCAAGCCATCTCCCATGAAGCGAGCGTAGAGATTCCAGATGGACAATCGCTTGATGGGCAAATTGCTTTTGGCAGCGATGCATCGACCAAATACTCCCATCAGATTCACCGACTCTTCGCCTGCTTCTCGCATGCGTGGGCTCCAGTGCAGCTTCAAGTTTTCTAGCTTCTTCGCGCTAAAGAGAAGCAGCGATATATCGTCGGGATAGCAGAGCGGGTCAATATCGTAGATGACTAGCGTCTTGAGATTTGGCATGGGCGATATGATGGTTGTAGGCCGCGGGATTCGCTTCGTCTGGCTGCGGAGGGTGAAGGAGGTCAAGGTCGAGGAGCGGCTCACGAGACCCTGGTAGATGGTGTTGAGAGGTTTGGTATTCAGTTCCCAGCTGTAAATGTCAGTAGTGTAGCAGGCGACATGTACTCGATACGTACGCAAAAGCCTTCAGGTTCTTCATCTTGTCGAGAGCGGCGCGCAAGGCAATCTGCAGGACCATGCTGTTGTCCGGCACACGGCCCTGCTTGTAGTCGTCCTCGTCATGCTCGCGCCATTCCCCGACCACCCTAAAGGACTGGACGTAGTCGGTGAAAGACCGCGACACCAGAGTGTTCAGTCCCATGGCGAATGGACTGCCGTTGCCGTACCCTTCTGGCCGGCCATTTTCGCTGTTGTACCGTATTTCTGCGTACGAATGCAGCGTGACATGTTCGTACAGGCGGGGAAGGGTCATGTAGTAGAACAGGCGTGAAGTGCGCGTAATGCGCGCGAGGTCTACAACATTGTCGAGCTGCGACTCTGGTCAGCATCCGAGGACGAGACGTCTTGATTGTGTCCGCATGTGACGAAGCATCGCGATGCATCATGGCACGTACGTATGTGAGAATCAGTTGTATGAGATGCAGCGGCAGCTCCTTCGCCTGCGCAGCATTTGGATGCGTCCGTGCCGGAGAGGTGAACCACGAATGAACGGGTGCAGTTATGGGGCGTGGTTCGAGTATGGGGATTCCGGATTTGGACGGCGCCCCGGGCGCGCGGAGAGGAGCCGCGTTATCTGGCATGGGCATTCGTAGCTGTGGAACATGTGTAACAGAGGGTTCGAGTTTCTCATCACATAATGGACGTTCTATGGTGTCGCATCAGAACGATGCACGCGGGCCATTTTCGTATCTGCAGCGCATCGGAGCTTCCCTGAGTCAATCACCGAGCCCATGGCATTTCGCGTCTTTGACCATCTTCCGCCACCTCCGCGTCCGCCGCATTAGTCCGTCAAACCTTCACTTGAGTTGTCATCCCTAGCACCAAATAACCCCTAGACGATGTGCAGGGTGCAGCCGAGCATCCCGAGGTTGCAAAAGTCGCCTCATCCGACCACCCTGAACCAGGGCTGCTTGTCGCCGTATTGCCCGTATAGCGGATCAGCACAGACGAAAGGCACCTCGACAGTTCCCCTGAACACACTCATTGGCGGTACCTCTCCATCGCTCAGCCTCATGTCTGCCAACTTTCCATTCGGCACTGACATCAGCACTCCACATTCCCAATTTCGAATATTGAGGCTGCCCATCTGACCATTCTTCAGCACCTTCTGCGCGCCCCAAGCCGACTCAGACAAGTTCGCTGAGCCAACATATACCCATGCAAAAGGTCCTCCGCTATTCTTGATGCCTCGCACGAACAGTAGCTTGTTATGCGATAGCATCCCTCGTCGGGTTGAGTCATAGTTACGAAGACACTCGCGTGGGAATGTTGCAGCATTGTAGTTTTGCCTGCTCAGCGAGATGATACCACCGCAGTCCGGGCCACCTATGCTGTTTTGAACAGCATCATCCGTTGGAAAATAGATGCGAAAGTGTTTTCGTACTTGGGGGACTACGGGGGTGGTGGTCAGAGGCTTGCCGTGTGCTGCAAGGTATATGCGTTGCAGAAAGTTGTCGTTAATGGCACCCAAAGAAGCAGATGCATAGTCTAGCTCAATGTCCTTTACATCATCCAACTGCAGATCTTGGATGGCTTTCGCAAGCCCAGGAAGGCCTGTCGAGGGCTGCAGCTCGCCTTTGTGTACCCCACCGCTGGTGCGTGTTATTGACTGCTCCTCTAAGCTGCGTGAAGGACTTACATGGCGTGAACAAAAGCCAGATGGCCTGTCTGAGTGAAGTCGAACTTGAGCACGCCTTCAATCACTTTCTTGTCAACTTCTTGCTTCTCCAGAAAGTATACAAACTCTTTGCCGAATGTGGTCAAGTCCTGCTTCTTCCCAATAACTCCATCGCTTCTTCGTGGCAGGTCCACCAAGAACAAGGAATTTTCCATGACTCCAGGCTGCCAATTGTTGACCTTGTCGCCCCAGTCGATAGGAGTCATGTTCGCAGTGGATACGACAAGACGTAGTTTGTCCTTACCAAACAGCAGCATGAATTTGCTATGCATGCTGTGTATCAGACCATCCATAGGCGGAAAATGGATTCGCAGATTCGGGATGCCAGCATCTTTCATCTCGCGAACCCATCGTTGCTGTACATCTTGGCCCTTGGCATTCATAATCCAGACTTGCTTGACTTTGAGTGGGTTGAGCTTCTTAATGAGCCATTCCGAATCCCACATGAACGAGCTAATCACCGCAATGTTGACGCTCTCGGCCTGCAGCACTTCGTCGATGGTAATGTCGTCTGTGCGAGGAAATCCGGTGGCAAAAGTACGCTTGATCGCTCCTCGAGGGTATTCCGATTCCCTGCCATGTTTCGAGTTGGACTCGAAGGTGGTCGGCTGCTTGTTCTGAGCCGGAGCCGTGCTCGCAATCTGCTTGTGTGGCTGGTCTGGTGAAGGGTCTCGTTTTCGCTTGCCAACTCTTGCGAGGCGCTCTTCTTCCATGGCTTTTCGGTCCAAACCTGACAGTCCAATTTGGCGACTCAGCGCTGCAGAGCCAGACGCGTTGCGTGTCGTCGGCAGACTCGGTATCTCATGGCTCGCTCCTTGTTCTGACAAAGCGGCGTGTGATCGACTTTGCGTTTTGGGTAACCTTGGGCTGCTGGACTTCCGGCACTCTCGGAGCGACATTGCAATCGCTCGGCGCATATCGTCGTCTTTCTCTTCTGTATCAGATGTGAGATCAACCGCCTCGTTATCCGCTCCTAGGCGATCCGCAGCTCTCGGTGGGCTCTGCTGCATGGACAAAGCCAGAGCTAATTTGAGGTCTTCATCATCATTGCCAGAATATGATGCCATGCCAACTGAGATTACAAGAAGTTATTGTTTGTATAGAAGATGTCTGGGTTTGTCGTCGAAGAGCGAACAGGCCTAAGTGTAAGCGAGGCGGGTATGCATGCAAGCGCGAACCCTTGACAGCGCGGTCTCACGTGAGGGCCAAGATCCACATGTGCCCTATTAACCTTGGAAGCCAGTGTTACTCATCACTACTCATCGTTACAAATTATAATGTATGGGTAAGGGAGCCTGGAAGGCGATGGAACAATGTGAAAGCCTGTAATCTAATGAGATTGTATGGCATCGATACTCAGGAGGATTTACTACTCGAAGCAAACCCACCCCTCACCTTTCGTCCGTCTTCAAGTACCACTTCAGTCTGCCTGACGTTATATAAGACAACTAGGTATGCCAGATCTGCTATAACCCAGGTGGCCATCATCAAGACCACAATAGGAATGGCCACGTAGCCATGCGCTTCCGGCCAAACCCACCAACAGTACGCATAGTTCATGTTGAGGCCAGCTAAGCTTCCCACGAATCTCGTGAACCAGATGCCATATGAAGACCCGCCGCTGTTGCCTCTGATGATGATTTGGGCGAGAGACATGACACTCAGGACAACCTGAGCGACGAGCGCGGTCCAAAATCCCAGTTCGTCCGCATCAATCCCTCTAATGCCCTTGTACACCTTGCCATCCTTCGGATTCACAGGATCCGCCGGGTTCAGCCACCAGATGCTTATGGAGTACAGTGCAATGCACCACCATGCCAACATGCCCGCGAACATCTTTCCAATGTTCTTGCCCACTGCTGGTGCGTGCCGCCACTCATTTGCGCCATATTGGACAACAGTATATACGAGTCCGAGATCTATAAGCATCCATAGGCCGAACACGGCCTTTTCACGCGCCACATCGGCGACGAAGATGGAGAAGATAATTTCCCACGCGAAATTGAAGGCTAGGGAGAATATGGGCATCGCGTATGTGCGGTCGCGGAGCGATTGGCGCGTCATTAGGATATAGCAGATGGTGTAGCCGATCCCGCCTGTGCCGAGGAGGGCATCGTTGATGACGAAAAGCGAAGGGTCGACATGGGCAGGAACGAAGAATTGCTTAGCCATGATTATAACGAGTTTGCCGGGAGTAGAGCTGAACAGCTGTTGTTTGAAGAAGTAGAAGCACGCGGACGGAAAGCGCGGCAGGAGATGCGCAATGTGGGTGGCAGCTATGTTAAATACTTTACAACGGCCCAATCGTGGGATTCATGTCAGCATTTAGCTCGGGTGATGTGGCAGTCGGAGGTCTTGGGCAGACCGTTGGCACATGCTGCATGCAATCGCGCTGTTCACGATCCGACATTGAAAGTTTACGCCTTGGCCAAGGTTACCGAGGAAGCTGCAGATCATAATCTTATGTAAGCAATCGCGGGCTTGATCCTAAAACATTGCGCATGGATCCACAAAGCAATGAGACGTGGATTCATGCTGCCGTGGGCGAGTAGTAGAGGATATGTGATCAAGCAGCGAGTTTTGCATTACAAGCTTCGCTTTCCCTTGCGAAGTACTACCCACCATGTAGCGTCGAAACGAACATTATGTGATCGCCTTTCTGGAGCTCGTACTTGTCCTCACCCTCCAGTTCCCAGTCCGCCTCGTTTATGAGTACAAGAATCCCTGGTCGGCTGTGTTGATGTTGTGATTAGGACATTGACACTGCTCAGATTTGGTCGGCTTACACAGTGTCATCTAGTACGAACAGCTCCTTTCGAGTGTCCTTCATGAAATTCTCGCAGATATATCGTACAAGAAAAGCGACGTTTGCCGGTGCGCCCGATTCGTCTTTCTCGGGTATGGATAGAGAGTACTTCTTTTGGTTGCCGAAGAGAATCTCAAGCCCTCCGCTGTAGATCATCAGCTTGGAACTATTACGCAAAGTGCAGGAGCGGACGTACGTGAACTCAATCGTTATCGGGACGCCACCATCGTTGGACATTTCTGATTTCACGCTGTCAGGAAGCGGCGAGATGGTGTCGTTGGCATGTACTCTCTGCCTGATGAACGACAAAGTCGCCGCTAGTCCGCGTAGGGCAGTCTTAGCGAGGCGCCGAAGAAATGTCAGTGATGACCTATGGTAGATGGAGCTCCGCAACAGCAACCTGCAGAGATCAGAATGGACATCGCATCGGCATTTATTTCCATAGGCGGAAATCGTAACCCCGCAGCCGCAGATTGGGATGAAGGCGGTCTACAACTATTAGCTTTTGGTGCCGACAACTCGATCGCTCTCTGGGATCCTCAGGTAAGTCAGCCCTGCCAACCGCCCAGCATGGTCTAATATCAGGATAGGATACAGAATTGCGTGGCGTACGGGCTACTTTGAACGGCCATAATAAGCCTGTCAATGCTGTCAAGTTCTTTCCGACAGCATCTTCGGACGTTTCTATTCTTCTCAGTGGTTCTGCGGACAACTCCCTGCGGCTATGGCGGGCTCGACGAGAACAACCCTTTGCTTTCGAATGTTTGAAGGTCGCATCCGAGCACTTAGGTCCCATCACCCGGATAGCTATCCTCCCAGGCTCAGATACCTTCGTGACTGGTGCATCGGATGGCACAGTGAAAATCTGGAAGCTTGTTCACGATGCCGAATACAGTTCTGTCGATGTCGAACTTGTCCAAAGCATCACTCTCTCGCCAAAACACTTCCCGTTAAACCTTGCACTAGCCAAGTTGGATGAACAATCAAACATCCTCGCAGTTGCAGGTACTCGGAGCACTATCCAGATCTTCGTGTCTCAGGATGCCGAATTCCAGCTTTCTGTCACTCTAACTGGACACGAGGGTTGGATTCGCGCCCTAGCATTTACGAGAGAAGCTTCGAATGATTCCAGCGATCTGCTGTTAGCGTCAGCAAGTCAGGACAAGTACATACGTCTCTGGAGAATTCATCGTGGCAACGAGCTGCCTGCCGCAAGTAGTGCTCTTAATGACCCCTCTCTCGGTGGCCTTGGCAAGTCACTTTCGAACAAGGCACATTGGATAGAGTCACGGGCTTCGAAATTCTCAGTGACTTTTGAAGCGCTCTTGCTCGGACACGAAGACTGGATTTACACAGCTCTCTGGCGACACCGAGATGGCAAGCTACAACTGCTCTCAACATCAGAAGATAATTCACTCGCTATCTGGGAGAGTGATCCTACATCGGGCATCTGGATATGTACTACAAGACTCGGGGAGATCAGCGCGCAGAAGGGCTCGACAAGCGCCACAGGAAGTGCCGGTGGACTCTGGATCGGACTTTGGTCGCCAGACAGTAATTCCATCGTAGCTCTTGGACGCACCGGTAGCTGGAGGAAATGGTCCTACTCCGCCACGCAAGATATGTGGACGCAAGAAGTCGCCATAACAGGGCATGTTCGAGAGGTCAAGGGCGTCTGTTGGTCCCGAGGCGGCGCGTATTTTATAACGACCGGCTCAGACCAGACTACAAGACTGCACGCACAGTGGGACAGACAAAATGACAGCGCATCATGGCATGAGTTTTCGCGGCCTCAGATCCACGGTTACGATCTTAATTGCATTGACGCCATTTCCGACTCGCAATTCATCTCTGGAGCAGACGAGAAGCTGCTGCGCGTATTTGATGAGCCCAAAGGAGTTGCAGAGATGCTCAGAAAGCTATGCGATATTCGAATTACGAATAGAGGTAGCGAGCTACCTGATGCGGCGAATATCCCAGTCCTGGGCCTCTCAAACAAAGCCATCCAAGCGGTGGATGACAGCGTGCCTATCGAAGACGGGGACGACGACGAACGTGAGGCCATAGATCCCGCATCTGTCGTTCGCAAATCGACCCTTGACTTCAGTCACCCACCGTTTGAGGATCACCTAGCAAGACATCTGCTCTGGCCTGAGACCGAGAAGCTGTATGGTCACGGCTACGAGATCTCGGCGGTAGCAGTTAGCCGAGATGGTAGCTTCGTTGCGACGGCCTGTCGTGCGAGCTCGATAGACCACGCAGTCATACGTCTCTACGATACCAAAGACTGGTTGGAAGTGAAGCCGCCCTTAAGAGCACATTCACTCACGGTGACTGCATTGCAATTCTCTTCAGATGATAAGTATCTCCTGAGCGTTGGTCGAGATAGGCAGTGGGTCATTTGGGAGCGTGAATCCGAGGCTTCGCAGTACTTACTCAAGCATTCAAACCCCAAAGGACATACCCGAATGATTTTGGATGCATCTTGGACACCGCTTGATCATCCAACTTTCATGACAGCTGGCAGAGACAAGTCAATCAAGATATGGAAAATTACAGACACAGATGTACAGCTCAAAAGTACGGTAACTGTTGGAGCTGCGGTCACGGCTGTCGCGTGTAGTAGCCAGCTACACCAGGGCAGCGCCCTCTTCGCCTTTGGTACCGAGAATGGTGAGATTGGAATATGTAAAGCTGCTGCCGATGCACTGGACAAGGCGGATACCACGATGGTCAAAGCGGAGCTCTGTCCGGCAAAGACTATCAACCAGGTGGTGTGGAGGCCAGTTGGGACACAAGATCAACAACAGGTCACGGTCGTGAGCGACGACACGTCGATACGGCTATATGATATCAAGGCAGTCTAAATCCGATTCAACATAATACCTTGATTTCGCGAATATCTAACTTCATGTCTCTCAGTGCCCTACAAGCGACTAACAAAACCACTGCGATCCATCTTTACCAGATACTCCTTTCCGATATCCTCCACCTTTGTCACCCCAGCAAGCCCCATGCACAATTTGATCTCATCACTCAACAACTTCAAACACAGCTCTACGCCCTCTTGTCCTTTGTATGCCAATCCCCAGAGCACTGGTCGGCCCACCCATACAAAATCTGCACCAAGTGCAAGAGCTTTGAACACGTCTGTGCCATGTCTTATACCACCGTCTACGTGTACGGGAATCTTTTTAGACTGCGATCGTACCGCTTCTGCAACCTCGGGTAATGCGTCAATGGTTGCGAGCGCACCGTTGAGTTGGCGACCGCCATGATTGGAAACCACGATACCGTCGACGCCGTGGTGGCAGGCTAGAAGGGCGTCTTCGCCGGTCGCGATGCCTTTTACCCATACCTCCATTTCCGGATGGCATTGCTCCTGCAGCCACGCTATGTCGCGCTCCCAGCATAGCGTGGGATTGGGCGCATGTGTATGGAATGTAATTGGTCCTTTCGGCGGCGTTCGCTTGGGTTTGCTGCTGTTTTGCCTACCCCCATTGCGCTCTTCCGTAGCTTCTGTATCCCTGTCTTTGATTTCAACTCCATCCTCTCTGCCGTCTTCCTGGTTGAAGTTTGCGACCTTCAAGTGTTTCGGTAACGTAAACTGGTTGCGGATTTCGAGATTCCTTCGTCCAAGCACGGGTGTATCAACCGTTAAGAACACAGCTTTATACCCAGCTTTCTTTGCCCTTTGGATTAGCCTTTGACTCTGGTCTCTGTCCTCAAACAGATACAATTGCAATGCTCCAGGGTGCTCAGGCCCCAGCGCTCCCTTTACATCTTCCAAACTCGTTGTACTGAAGCTGCTAAGGCCCATGACTATGCCCATGTTCTTGCACGCTCGTGCTGTCGCAAGTTCACCCTCTGAGTGCGCAAGGCCTTGCATAGCGGTCGGTGCAACTCCTAGGGGGACGGTATTCTTGTGGCCAAAGATTGGGACGCTCGTGTCGATGGAAGTAATGTCTCGTAACACGCGCGGCCGGATGCGATATTTTTGGTATGCGGATATGTTCTCTGCTAGAGTGGAACCCGAGTCTGCGCCCTCGTTGTAGTAGTCGCGCGTTTGCTTATCCATTCGCTCAGCGGCCAGCTTTTGGAGCTCATTGATCGTCAAACAATTGAGATCGTGGGCCTTGGAGTTCGCCATGGCTGGGATTGTAATGCGGAGGTAAGTTTATCTGTCAAATGGGATCATATGTACGAAAAATGAGAGTATGAGAGAGTCAAATAAGGATATAATGGAGTGTCCATGGCGCTTTTACAATTACGCGACCAGCTTTGATGCTCGGCTATTTACTGATGATGACGATATAGACGGGTATGGCTTGTCGATCTCTTCCCCATGTCCGAACATGGGTGGGGCTAGTGGCTAACGAAGTCATCATGCAAGCGGCACAGCACACGACGAAGAAGGTTTGCACAGCAACTCTCAAGTTTGTAGATAGTAATCGTAGTTCTCTTCGAAGATAGATCTTGGCCTTGCAGATGCGAACATCTCCTTGTGTTCGCCTACGATACCTGTCTCCGACTCTCGATGAAGTCAACGAAATCAAAGAAGCTCTTCTTGTATCGCCTCTCTTGAGTTGTGCGGTTTACAGTCTGGATACCGAAATGCTGGTCGTAATCGCCGAACTCCCAGTTGTCCGCCCACGACCAAGCGAAAGCACCAATGAACTCTACACCGTCCTCCCAAATTGCTTTCAAGCCTTCATTGAGATACGACTGGTAGTAAAGCGAGCGTGGGCTATCAAACTCTTGATCCTTTTGTGTTTTCAGCGCCTCTCCGAAAACTGGGAAACCGAATTCGGTCACGGCGACAGGAGCTCTGAATGTGTTATATAGGTAATTCAAGTATGTTCGGAAATATGCGGGTGTCAGGTAGACGTAGGACTGGCTGCGGTAGCCTATGTTCCAGCCCGTGGTGGTCTCTATACTCTGTGTGACGCAATAGGGTCGCAGTGGATGGCTGCTATTGGCAGCACATGTTGCGATGGTGTCGTTGGGAGGCGGACTCACAACAGTCGCTGTGTATGGCTGAATGGAAAAGAAGTCTGATGTACCGTTGATGTACTCTAAATCTTCTTTGGACAACGGGACGTGATCAGCGATTGTTGAAGTATACGATTCCGGGTAATCTTGGCCAAGGAAGATAGGATTGGCAAAGGTTGCTAGCTGGAAAGAATTGAAGTGATTCGCTGCGTCCACGTCCGCTTGGACATTGGGGTTTTTAGGTACACCAAAATTGTCGTTGAAAGTGAGTGAGACCTTTCCGGTGCCCTTAATCTCGTCGCGATAGAAGTGATACAACCTCGCATGCGCCTTTATAACCGCATCGATAGATTTGCCATTACGTGCACCTAGCAGAGGCTCATTGAATGTCCACCAAATCGGCACGCGGTCGGCGAAATGGGTCATGACTATTTTGCCATAGTGAACAAAGGCATCTTCGAATGACACGTTCTGGTATGAGCGCTGGAAGCCAGCATCGATGTAGCCAATTCCTGTACCAGCCTTGATGTTAATGTTGGAGATATTGCCACCATAGAATTGCAGAGGAGTATCTGTGTGATGTAGCACTACTGCTGGTTGCATTCCTTTCTCGAGAACGAAGTTGATCAAATCATCATAATGGGCCAGGCCTTGCTGATTGACTGGAGTGCCTGGGAGCACGAAAGGGAGGATGCGACCCCAGGGGATCGAGAAGCGATAGTACTGCACTCCCATAGATGCAATGCGTTCTATGTCCTGCTTATAGAAGTAGTAGTTTTCATTCGCGATGAAGTTGTCAGAACGTCCAGGTGTAAGGAGGGTGGTGACATCTGTGTGGACAGGGCATCGACCCTCGTCTGCAACTGCACCTTCAATCTGGGTCGCGGAAGCTGCTACACCGAGCATGAAGTCGACTGGAAACTTGTAACAGGTTTGAGCGCTGAAAACTTCTGGGGGAGGCAAAATCAGCTCGCTAGTTGGCACCGGCTTGGGCGAAACGGTCGTTGAATATATTCCCCGCGTAAAGTTGACCCACGGTATAGTGTTCCAGAGAGCACTCCATGATGCATTTCCGTACGGGTTACCAGCATCTGTAGCCGTAGCGTTGGACGACGGATACCAATTGCCCCATTGCGTGGTCGTGAGATTAGGCACAAGTTTGCTGAGTGACGCATATGGTGCTGCGTGTGTCTTTGTGACAGTAGGAGCCGGGCGAGAAGTTGCCGTGCGTACAGTTTCGGTTTGTGTGAAGCTAAATGGCTGGAAGAAGTACGAAGGCTGGGCAGTCGCGTAGCTGTTGTTTGCTGAGCATCCAGGCTGTGAGGTAGTTCCGTTGGCTGGAACATAGACTTGCTGGGCTACAGTCACCGCGACTCCAGCGATAACAGCGTATGGCTTCATGTTTGTGTCGCAAGCTGTACTATTGAGAGCTGCAGACGGGCTCATGCCATATCTATAGTTCCAACCATCGGGTTGTGGCGCGCATCGACCCCAGGTTCGGTACAATGTCGGTACGAGAATGAATTTTTACGTTCGCCATGGGTGAGGAACAAGTATTTGATGGTCATCGTTGCCCTGTACGATGGCCACTAAGCTTTCTGGAGTCCTAGAGTGGGGAAGGTACTTCGATCGGCCGAGAATGGACGAGCCGGGAACTTGTTCGGCAGCATCATGCGGGGTACATACAACGCGCCAGCCCGCAAAATCTACGGACTATTCTCTTTTCTGGGCCGCGCTTCGAGTTTGCTCGTGGGGCCGACGGCCGCAATTACGTAGCATGGCGTGAGCAGCGACGCTAAGCTGACTCAGTGAACATCATCTTGAGAATGGTGGTGCGAAGGGCGGCGAAAGCAAAGAAGGGTGGATAGGAACAGGATGCGAAAAAAGTGCGAGAATATCAAGGTCGACCGTGACGGGTACCCATTGAGACATGCCATCAGATGCCGACTACACCTAGACTAGCAAGAACAGACCAGAGACATGTCTGACCGACTATGCGCGCTTACAGGAATTGGAGGCGAATGACGGCTTGAAGGAAATATTGCCCAAACTATGGCTGGTGAGCGGTAGATTGGGGAGAAGGGCCTACTTGAAAGAGTCGATAGCAAGGAGTCAAATTCCGCTTCTCCAAGATCAACTACTTCTCCTCCTTTTCTCCGTCCACCCATATATCGACCATCTCGTTGTAAAAGCACAAATGTCCAGCGACGGGCGCGCTCTCGGGCGTCGGGTACCTGTAGTACCAGACCATGTCTTTGTATATCTTCCCGTTTACTTTGACATGATAATAGTTCGCCCTGCCCTTATACGGACACAGGGATGCCATATCGCTAGGTACAAGATACTCCCACTTTATGCTCGTGGGTGGCAAGTAATACCTCGTCCGCAAAGTCGTCTCTAGGAGGAACAAAGGGTTCGATGTTTCAGCAAGCGTGATACCATCAATGGTAACTTTGACACTGCGCGTGGATTGCAAGATGTCGATGCGCTTATAAGGATCCTTTGGGTGGCAGAAGATGGGCACGTCTTCTTCAAACCATTGGTCTATCGCTCTAAAGTCGACTTTGACCAGGTCCTTGAGGGTGCTCGTGCTGAAAATAATGACGCGATCGGTGCTATGGGTTCCGACAGTCAAGCTGCCCAGGTGAGCAGCGCCTTTGGTGCCATCTACTGAGCCCAGTTTCTCGAGACTCGCATCCGAGGTGAAGCATGAGACTGGCACGTAAAACCTGCCACCATCAGACTGAGCGTAGCTTGCTTATGCGTTTTGACTGACTGGGGATAATTCGGATGTTCCCAAACATGATATGCCTTGGTGGTATCGAACGCGTATTTGCCATTGAATAAGCCTCGTACCCGTCTCGGGGTATGCTGAGCTTTGTGTGGACCATCTGCAACGAGCTTCTGTGCAAGCCTCACGAGACTACATCTATTAGCAACCATTCTGCTCAAGAGAGGGGAATCACACAAACTCAGTGGTGTTAGACATAGTACGTTGTTGCCGGATTGGCGTGAAGAGTCGCTTCAGCCCGTTCACAGCTCGCATCCGATTGTACGCAAAAAGCAGAGTATTCTGGAGTAAGATGGCACAGCGTTACCGTCAGAAAGTGATGATGTATACGGGCGTTGATGACGGTCAGCGGGGTCAACTTAGCTGAGAAGAGTTTAGCTCTGTGTAAGCTAGTTGATGTACCATGCTCTTTTGCACCACAGTCATCACACCAAGTCCTGTGAGGCTGTACTGCTGGTGCGATGAGGTTCTAGGATGTCTCGGACTGTACAGAGCAACGCGGATAAACGTTAGTCTCTTCAGCTCGTTCTGGGCATGGCCTTAAATGTAACGACGATTTGTTAAGAACGTGGCCGACCATGCTGGTACGTAGTTCATAAGAGCACCTGGACGATCAAGAGATGTATTCGCAGGAGCAGTCCGAGTAGATGGTGCAGTGGCGTTGCTGTTTACTATCACACATCTAATGACAAGGATCTCCGTGCAAGTCTCTTTGTTGAGAAGGATTTGCTCTCCTCTCGCACGCTCGTCACCTTCCCGTGATATTTCGGACGAGAACAGGTCGAATAAGCGGGCTACTAGCATCCTGCATGCTATGCGTGTGGAGCGGGTCCTTTTGTGAAGTTGCAGGTCTGTGGACAATGTACACCATACATGCATCGAACGAGGCGTCCAGCTAGGGAGCACGACATCCTTGACATACGAGAACAATGTCGTGTGAAGTACTGCAGTGGGCGACATGGACGGCGCCTGGGTGCACATCAGCGTCGGGTGCACACGTCTTCCAAGTGAAGCAAATTCTGAGATTACGATAGCCCCCATCGTACATGTGGGACGGCAGATGAACGAGCTGTGTGACGTCAAGAGGAGAACGGTTCGCGACGAAGATCGCATGAGATCTCGATGTGATGTGGAGGAAGGAGAAACACGCAGCCCTACCAACGCTGGCGAGCCTCGGAATAGACTGAGCCCCAGAACTCATCAAACTTCATTTACAGGATGCTAACTTTATCAAGCTGCGACTCACTGAAACGGTAGTCGGTGGCGGAGCTGAAGGACAGTCTCGGCACGCGGCCGGGTCCTTTTTTCGTCGGCTGGGCAGGGGTAGCTCGAGCAAAATCCAGACGAACATCAGCCCGCGAACATCGACGCATCAACGCACGAGGCGCAGGAGCAGGAAAGATGGCGCCACCAAGAAAGATTGCAAAAAGCGACTGCTCGAGGCCGCTTCGCATCGAATTAGCGACGTTGATCAGCGTACTAGATAGACAATCCATCAGGCCCTCCAGATAGTGGTTCCGGCGAAGAAGGACCGCTGCCGCTCGCCGCGAAAGGAATGCCTGATTCACGCAAGCATGTCGCTTGCTGTGTCTTGTCCGACCTCAACCTCGTGTCTGCAGAGCTCACACCACCGGCTCATGCTCGGGGAGCCCATTCGCGTGGCATTCTGCTCAGCGCCATCGCTCGCTTCCTGCTTTGCTAGCAGCCCGCCACCCAAGGGACAACTCGCTGGTACTTCGACCGCGTCCTGAGCGATAACTACTCCTAGATACCAAGGACGGCTTGAAGATACTTCGTCTCGCAATCCGAGTATGACTGTCCGTGTCGTTAGTTTATTTACCCGCAGAGGAGGATGCTGAGTCTCCAGCATTGGGCAGGGTCTGTTTGTGGAAAGCATCCCAGCATTCAATGTTCTTGGTAGTTTCAGCCCCACCCGGACTACCTACAGCTGGGTGGTGGGAAAATCGGCTCAATGCTGCAGCTCCATCATGGCCTCTGGTCAGATGCGCATGCCACTTGCTCGTCCCCTGTGTGGAGTACATCATGCGAGCAGTCTCTGCACCACGTCGTGTTGCCGTCTTTGTTGCAGCCCTACAACACACCAGAAACATGGGTAGGCTTCTGTGCGGAACGCCTCCACAAACCAGTAGAGACGAAGCACCCGCCTCAGGGGTCGCCATGCCCTAACCGCGCACCAATTCCCACATCCAGCACCAGCCAGTCTACTCTGGGCTAAGGGGCGTTCGATAGATCTGCAATTGCCGAGCCCTGACTGCCCTAAATAGATGGCTTCCTCGCGAAGGCTTGTATGCCCAGTCCGCTAGACATATCTCGCCCGTGTCATGCATGGCGCCGCTGCCTCGGGGCGGAATTATATGTATTGGGAAGCAGCCGCCTGTACTGTGCTCTTCACGAATTATCGTCCTGATCCTCTGTACCTCTTCACCAAATCGTTGGGGTCCGACTCAACACTTGGAAGTCACCTTTGACTTCTGTACATTCGCTTTTCCACAGTCTCTCGCTACACTACGTTTAATATGCGTACTTTTACATTAATAGGCCTTACGGCCGCCTTTGCCAACCAGGTTTACGCCGCCTGCTCCTCAAACACCAAGATCGATGACTTCTCCAAGAAGTCAAGCAATCTGAACAACTTTGGTGAATGGACTAGTGGTATGTGCCCAGTCATCCGAATCGCCACACGGTTCCTGACAGTCTGCAGATGATGGCTCTATGAGCTCCATTTCGGCTAGCAATGGAGTGCTCAGCTTCAAGCCCAAGTCCAGCTCATACTTTTACGAGACGTTCCCTTGCCAGGCTGCCAGCAGTGATGGACTGAGCGGGCTCCAATTCAGTATCAAGGGCCCTGCCAAGGGCTCCCTGGTCGTCGAGCTCCAGACTAAGACAGCCTGCTCCGCTGCAAGCTACAAGTCGTACTACTACCAGCTCACTGGATTGACTGGCAACACTCAGACCGTCACCATTCCGTTCAGCAGCTTCGCTGGTGCCAATGGAAACGCCGTCACCGGTATTGTCTGGTCTGGCTTCTCTTCCACCACCACTACGTGGCAGATGAGTGCCATTGACTTTGCATGCCCTGCTTCATCGGGTGGCGCCCCCAGCTCCACCAAGGCCGCTGTCAGCTCCGCCGCTCCTTCCGCCAGCAAGGCCGCCTCCTCTGCTGCCCCATCCGCTACCAGGGCTTCTAGCGCCAGCGTCTCTGCCTCTCGCAGCACCATGGTCACAGTTTCGTCCGCCCCTGCAGCTTCTGGTACCTGCGCTCCTCTGCTCATCGACGACTGGATCTCCCAATCCCGTCTGACCTTCTTGTTCTACAACGCCTTCAACTACCCTACCTCGACCGATAACACTGTCAAGTCCATCACTGTTGGAAAGCCTTCGCCCAACCACGTCGAGATTGTTCCCAATGGTAGCAGCTCTTACTTCTACAGTCAGTTCCCTTGCGTCAATGCTAAGAACAAGTACGGCGGTATTTCCCTGCGTATCAAGGCTCCCAAGGGTGCCACTATCTCGGTGCAGCTTGACTCTTCTAACAACTGCGACCCTGTCAATGCCGTTTCCACATTCAAATCTTCCACAGACCTCGGCTGGAGCTTTGATGGCACCGAGAAACTCTACCTGATACCCTTCTCCAAGTTTGGCAACACTCTCAATGTGGAGAAGCTTACGACGATCTTGTTCTCCGGATTCTCGACCACCTTCGAGTTTGGCCCCATGGCTTTCTACTGTGGTGAGACCGGTGAATACAAGGTTCCGGCTGTTGAGGGTGGCTCTGGCTCTAAGACTACCGTTGCAGCACCCGCCAACACCGCCGCCGCCACTCTTGTCGTCGACAAGTTCGCCAATGCTGACTCGAACGCTCTCGGCAACTGGCACGGTGGCGATGAGGGCATGACTCTCAAGTACAACAGCGGAAAGCTCACCATCACCTCCAGCGATGCTGACTACTCCTTCTACACTCAAGTCTCTGGCTCCTGCAGCGACTTCAGCAAGTACAAGGGCTCTTACCTCCACATTGCGTACTCTGGAAACACCAAGTTCACCGTCGCCCTGCAGCAGCACAACAAGGGTTGCAACGCCGACGTTGCTCCTTTCCCGGAGACATGGGACTCTGCTGAGGTCTCCCGCTATGCCAAGGACGGCAACATTTACATCCCCATGAGCCATTTCAATGTCGACTTCTCCCGCGTCATTGGCTTTGCTTTCAAGGGTTTCTACTCTGCCGATCCCGTCACCCTCTCCGTCGTCGAGATTGTCCCCTCTGTTCCCGCTGGCTTTGGCATCCCCCCCAAGGACGAGACCGGTAACCTGATCTTCTCCTGCAAGCGCCCCAACTCTTTTGCTTTTGCCATCGATGACGGTGTGCCAGGCCTCGCCCAGGAGGTCCTTAAGATCATCCGCGAGGAGAACATCAAGGTCACCTTCTTCACCGTCGGCGCTCCCCTCCTCGACGCAGGCACCAACCTCACCAACGTGTACAAGGAGATGCAAGCCGCCGGCCACCAGCTTGCCCTGCACTCCTTCACTCACCCCAAGATGGAATCGCTTCCCGACTACGCCGCTATCGACTGGGAGTACAACGAGGACATCAAGGCCATGAAATCCCAGTTCAACGGTTACACCACGCCTTACTTCCGTCCTCCCTTTGGTAACGAGGGCGCGCGCATGCGCTCCCGTCTTGTAAAGGCTGTCGGCAGCAAGGCTACCATCACCAACTGGTCCGTCGATGTTGAGGACTGGTTGTGGGCGGAGACCAACACGCCTGAGCAGCAGAAGGTTGCTTTCCAGCGTGATGTCAACAAGGGTGGTAACCTAGTCGTGTTGCACTACCTTTACCCATCCACCGTGAGCTACCTCCGGGAGTTCATCCAGATCGCCAAGAAGACTGGCAAGGACCTCATGCGTGTTGACCAGTGTATGGAGGACCCTGACGCGCCTCCTTTTGTCAAGTCGACTTAGAAGTGAAGGTGCTTAGGCTTGAGTTGGATGATTTGTAATGTGATACAGATGAGTTGTAATAATATTGAGCCTTTGATCATGAGGTTCCGACTATCAAAATCAATCTCTTTGAAATTTCAGTATCCAATCTATGATCTAAATCGTCGTGGTGTGGCCTAGCAGCAAATGTGAACAAATCTTGGACATCAGGCTTTTCACTGTTCTCACATGCCGAGGATAGATAGACCCGTGTTTTTTTTTTTAACATTGGAAGAGGTATTGTGCAGAATATCATGAGAACAAACAGCATGCCACAATCGTCTGAATAGAGGTGATTAGACGACAGAGACTTATTGCAAACAGTCGACTCTAAACGGCACTGCCCTGTGCATAGTCCTAACGGTAACAGAATTGATTGATCAGGTATATTGGGTATATAAAGTAACTATTTTCTGGTTGACGCTAGGAAAGTTGGTGCACGAATTTCATTCACCGAGGGCCAACTGCTCAGCTCGTGCTGCATGTTCTCTCATTTCTTTGACCACGTTTGACACGCATTTCTCGGTTGCCAAGATTTCTGTTCTCTCAAATTGCTCTGCCCTGAATTCTCCCGCGCACACCGAACGCATGATTTCCAATAGAGGCTCGAGAAATGCAAGGCTAGCGGACGGTGTATGCTGGTCAAGATAAGGTACATCAGGGTCAATGGAGAGTAGAAGCTGATGGAAAGAAAAGGTTGGATCTTCTTGCCACTTCAGAGCAAGCATGTTGTGGACGAGCTTGTTTTACAGGGTTGCCAATATGGCGTATTCTCCGGACTGGGATCTTGCGGCTGGATCGGACCATGTCATGGAAGAACTCTTGATGAGTCGAGCCCTGAGGAGCGCGGCGATGAAAGAAGCCTCTTTGATCATGTGATATAGTCGCTCGGCTGGTGGTCTTGTAGTATCAAAAAGATCGGAGAATTCGTCAGTTGCTGCCTCAAAATCTACTCGGAGGAATTCAGGGTAGCTTGAGGCGCTAAGCCAGCTGACAGCCATGGACTGTTTCACCAACTTTGGTTCAGAGCCATTGCTGGTGTGGTTGAGAGGACAATTCACTCGCCCGAGTTGATGTTTCTCTTCATTGATGGCAGAAGCGAGATATCCCCTTTCGCCAATGTTCAATGTGTGCGTAAAGACTGAAAGGTTTTGCAAGCGTATCAACGCAGCGAGTTTGACACAAATGGACTCTTCTACTTTCTCCGTGGTCTGCATTCCATGAAAATATCCAAATTGTAGATGTAAAACCAATGTCGCTAAGCCAACTACCGACACAAATGGCACCAAGACGTGCAAATTGGCGTTGAGCTGAGGACAGACTCCTAAGTGCCGCGGAACGGCCAGAGAGTATGCAGCTTCCAAGGGCACCAAGCAGAAAGGCATCGTCGGGCGAGAATCGGTCGGTGAGTGTCCACCATCTGAAAGGAGTGGGGTCGGGAACGCGGGCATGATGGAGCACGCGCGCGACGAAGGTGATTCTGCTGAGTGTTTTCCAAGCATCAACCGGCAGCATGATAGCGCTAGCGAGGCCAGTGTTGTAGAGCCAATATGCCTCGATGGGAAATCGGGCTTTCAGGGGCCGCCTCAAGAGAACTCGGCCGAGGAGCCAAAGACCAGCAGTCACTGGAGCGAGTCGAAATGTGTCCAATCAATAAGTAGAACGCCATTCGGGTCCGCGGGACAGAGCTGGATGCTGTCCTTCACCTAAGTTGGGGTCTCAGCAGAGACCAGTAGGGCGGACTACGTGGTCATGTGCTCACCGGGTGGGATAAGCAGCCGAACCATTGTGGAGTGTTTCCAGGTAAGCGAGGAGAATTGACAGTAAGGCCATGAGACGGCAGCCTCTACAACGGCGGGGTGTGCATTATATACTGTGGCGGGTGCATGTCGATATGCAAGGGGAGCGTTGAAGTGGAGCGTGCCGGTGTAGGATCCAACCTTGAGGTTAGGCCGCGGGAGTGTAGCTTGGCGCCAGGAATTTCACAATGTCCAGCATCAACACCACGACGGGGACGAGAACCGACGTGTAGACGGCCACGCACCATCACAGCCATGTCGCCCCGGTTACAGGCTACCCGCCTCGCACTATCGCTGCTCTCCATATCGCCCCGGACGCCGGCCGCTGCCTCAATCGCCCCGTTCCTCGTGCCGGCCCAGCAACGATGCGCATCTATTCTCTCGTCGCTGTCCGACAACAAGGGCGCCTATAACAAGAAGATCCGCCGCGGCCGTGGCCCAGCGTCAGGGAAGGGAAAGACGGGTGGCAGAGGTCAAAAGGGTCAGCATGCGCACGGAAAGGTGCCGGCAGGCTTCGAGGGAGGACAGACGCCGCAGTCTATCACGAACCCGGAGAGGGGGAGGGGGAAGTACAATCCGTACGTGCAATGTGGAAGGTGTATCTGGGAACAGTGAAGAGTGCTGACACGGGTCAGCTTCAAGGTGGAAATGTCGCCCATCAACCTCGACCGCATACAGTCGTGGATCGACCAAGGTCGCCTGGATCCCTCCAGGCCCATCACAATCAAGGACCTGCACAAGTCACGCTGTCTGCACGGCGTCAAGCGCCATGGCGTCAAGCTGCTGGCACGAGTGCGTTGGCCCTCTCAGCTCCCACGACCGATATGGCGACAACGGCTAATACACACGTGACAGAACCCCGAGCAATTGACCACAGCCATCCACATCGTCGTCTCCCGCGCTTCCACCGAAGCAATCGAGCGCATCGAGTCTCTCGGCGGCTCTGTGACCACGCGCTTCTACTCCCCCACATCCATCAAGCGCGTGCTGCGCGGCGACTCCCACCCCACCATATCCATCCAGTCTTCCTCCTCCCTCATCAGCCTCGCCTCCTCGTCGACTCCCGAACTCCTCACCTCACCCATCCTCTCGTCCCTCCAGTCCGCCACTGCAAGCGATGCCGCTAAGAAGGAAGCCATGGCCATGCTGCTGAAGAAGCTCGGCGAAAAATACAAGTACAGATTGCCCGACGCCACGGCGAGAAAGGATATCGAGTACTACCGCGACCCGGCACACAGAGGATACCTGAGTTACACCGTCAAGCAGGGAGAGAGCCCGAGTCTGTTCTTCAAGCCCCCGGGCGAGGCCAAGGACAGGAAGAAGCAGAGTGCGAGAAGAGATGCCGCCAAGGCCAGTGCGGACAATAAGCTGTTCTAGCATGTGCAAATGCTGTACTGACACGGCGTGTACGATATGATGCCGAGATAGATGAGGGTGCATATATGAAACATGTACATGATCGTATTCAAATATTCAGGCCACTGCTACGTATGACGCCGCGCGTGCTCTTCATTTGTGTGATGCTCACCAGAGTCAGATATCGGCGTTCCATCACGACTCACCTTCTCCAGCTCTAATATGTTCCATATCAATCCATATCACTAGCATCTCGTATCGCTTTGTGCATCTTCCCAGCAGTGAGCCAACCACGAGTCCGCCTAATTATCAAATCCCAATCCAATCTATCCACCAAGACTCCGAGAGCCAAGTTACCCCGTGCTGACTGTCGGCGTCCCCATCTCAAAACGCTCTCAGCCGTGGAACGATATATGACCATCCGTTTCTCGGGCGTTCCCCAAAAGTCCGTCCAGTCCGTCGGTTGTACATGCCCCACGACTACCATTGGTCCGGCAACTCTCTCACCACGTTTCTAGAGACACTGGAAACTTTGCACCATGAATGATCATCGATGCACCTCTGACTAGCCATGGCTCTTCTGCATCAGCTCTGTGCCTTGAAATCAGCCATCTACCGAGTATATAGGAGATTGATCATCGTACATAGTTAGTCCCCCAAGTCAGTTTTCGCGCCCCCCAAGAAAAGGCCCGAACTTTGACCCCGGAGCAGTTCTACGCGAACCACCTCGCTTAGCTCGAACCAATCAACCACCTTCCGATGCCGTCGCTGAAATAAACGTCACAGTAATCATCACACCATGCCCAACCGTACAACAAGTGGAGTCACTTATCCATTGCCAAGATCAAGGTCTGAATCTGGAATGCAGGCCAAACGGCCCTAGTTTAGTCCTCCATTTTTAATCGGGGGCTCATCATCGCTATTATTGCACTAATCCTTCCTCCCGATCCATGATTTTGCAAAACCTTGCCTGTCATACCAAGCCGATATGACTGCATGCTCAACGTCATGCTAACATATCCCATTCCAATATCCACTCGGACCCGACGTGGGTCCGGTTGATTAGTGTACATGAACGCCGAAAAATGCTCAAATATGGTACCCGAACCGCCGCTCAAGTCAATTGAGTGTTGTCATGGCTCGCAGAATACGCCATCAAATGCAATGCACGCTCAAACGCAGCAGATAAAATATGACGTCAAAAGAAAGAACTGGGGTTCACGGAGTTCCCATGGTGTAAAAGTCGATACATGAAGGAGAATGTGTCATCTTTCACCGAAAGATGGGTTGTTGGGGGACGGGCAGCTGGTTGAACTGATTCGTCTCGGGCCACGCATTACGGTCCATGTACGGCAGAAGGCCTGCGCGGCGCTCGGTATTGGGGCGACCCAGGGGCTGATACTGCATTTGGTTGTATCCGATGTTTTGTGCCGGATTGTGCATCGACGTCGGCGGTGGGGGTACGAGAAGGGTATGCACGCCACGCACAGGTCGGTATGGTGATTGGCGCTGGTTCAGGAAATGTGATGGAGACAACTGCCTTGAAGACGATGTCGGGTATGCGCTAATCGGAGAAGAACCAGCAGAAGGCGGATATGGGCTCATCTGGCGGGACGATGAAGTGGGGGTGTAATTGTTGGAGAAGGGAGGCGCAGGCATGGATGTTGGAGTGCCAATAGGCTGTTGCCATTGAACAGGTGGAGGATACACCATAGCCATCGAACGGGCACCGGGTGCGGGGAGTGGCAGCTCTGACCAATTCTTTCCCTGTGCAGGCTGCATTGGCTGTGGTGCGGGGATCGACAAGCTAGGTAGCGGCGGCAGACGATTGACTGAAGGTGGAACCTCGAAAGACCTGTTCACCGGTGTTTGCAGCGTTGGAATGGGAGGGGCGTTGCCATATGGGCCGGGAGCGAAGCCGTGAGCTTGACGTTTGAACGGTTGCTCAGCGCCGTAGTCGGCACTGCGTTTGCGCACGATTGGACCAAGTTCGGGTAGAGCGCCAATTGGAGACACTGTGGTTGATGTCGCCTGAGGCTGCAACAGAGGTGTGTTGGAAAACGCAGTATGGTTCGGCGAGTACATCATTGCGGTCGGGGGCGATGTTTGTTGGGCGGTTGGTGGTGACGGGACGAAGTTGTGCGGCACAGCTAGAGAAGGAGTCGGGGGGCCGACGGGGCTGATGGTGCCTGAAGCTGGAATGCGCGAAGCCTTGTCAAAGAAGGTTCCGAATTTGCCCAAGATAGTGTGCCACTCATCCCACCTATTCTTCGATGTGAACAGGCTGTATCTCATGTTGCTCAAGAACTCGACCTCCATGATGTGCACCTCTTGTACCGAGATGCCGGAGACCTCTGCCCAAGTCTTGTTAGTATAGGTGTTGTCGTCCAAAAACTTGTTGCCTAGCATGAGGGCTACGGTCAATAGCCGATACTCGCTACCAGGCTTGCCCTTGACAGTGGGGTTGGTGAGTTTCAGCCTGTAGATGAAAAGCAAGGCAAGCAAGATCACGTTCTGGGCGACCTGCGTGGTTGTGAGGATGGTGGCTACCCATTTCTTGAAACCAATCGTGGGGTGTGCATCAGGGACAAGGGGCTGTATGGCGTGCGGTGACGAGTTCGCATCAAGGACTTGCTTGAGCGTGGTTGAGCTTTCGAACCAAAATAGGCACGTAACCTGGACCTGTCAGCCTTGGCACTGTATTACCCCAAGAAGAAACTTACCTCGGCTGCAAGTTGAGGCAAACCCTCTTGCGGAGTGCTGATTGTTGAGGGTATCCTCAAGTTGGGCGATATTGACCACTTCTTCCGCGGTGTCTGGATGACCTCTTGTGGCGGCTGCTGGGCCTGGTGTTGTGGGCTGGGACTGCGCGGAGCAGCCATGGACCTCGAGTTTCCAATGGCAGGTAGTTGGTAGCCGTACTGATGACCAGCACCCTGATTGGGTGGCAGTGAGACTACCCTGACTGCGGAGCCTGGAAGGTCTGGGGGTGTGAGGGGCGCTCTCTGGACGTGATCGTGGCCGCTGGCCATGCGAGGCATTGGGAGCTGCATGGTGGAGTCCAGCTTGGACATGGAGCGGGAGGAGGGGGCGTAGAAGTCGAAGGGAGGCTCCCGGGGCAGAGCGTGAGGCATTGGGCGAGGGAGCTGTAGCTCGAGCATGTGGACGACAGTGCAGGCAGGTCGGGCAACGGTGAAGGAGGTGAGGACAGCGGCGTGCTCACGGTGAGGCGGCGGGCATAGGCGGGCTGTTGGGAGTCGTTGTGTTTGCACGCTACGGGCCTTCACTGCATTGCGTGATGCTAGAGTGAGTGCGAGTGCGAGGACGGGTGGTGAAGTTGAGTCAAGCAAGGAGACGGCGGAGCTTGTTAGGTTGTTGACAGGCACCGGGGCAAATATGTAGTGATGCAACGTCGTTTCCGGGGCGGGCGGAGGAGGCAGCTGGCTATGTACAAGAGGACGTCAAGACGTGTCGAGGTTTAGCAAAGAAAGAAAGGGTGCAGAGAGGGCGAAAGGGAAGACGCCGGCACGGTGGTGGTGGTGAAGCTGCTACTATGCCCGGTCAGGCTGGATTGATTGCTATAGGCGGCAGCGGATTGTGGACGGTGGATGTGGAGCGTGGCCCAAACACCGGCATGGTAGCGTGGTTGGGTCCGTTTGTTGGAAGTGAACAGTAAAGTAACGGTACATAATTCATTGAGGCGGAAGGTTCCAGGGTGGGTGGCAGACCAAGAGAAGCTGATCCAGAAGGGAAGCAGCTTCTGACATCAACCGCGCCTGCGCCTGCGCCTGCTAGCTCCTGCGCGCACGGACGCCCCTCTGGATGGAGTCCAGGTGCGAGCGAGAGACACGGGCGTTGCAAGCGTAATCGTGGTCGACAATCCCAGCAGCCAGCAGCCCGCATCCCAGCATCCTCTTGTCGCTCAAACATCCAAGCACGCCGCTGCAGCCAGGAGCCGCGCTGCGTTCGCTTGCCCGCTTGCTGCGTGATCATTGATGATGGATGATTGATAATTGATTGATGCAGCCGGTGGAGTAGTCAGTGGCACTGCTAGGAGAACTCAAGTGCTTGCTCGCCAGCCACCAGCTCAGCCCTCGCCGGACGCGACGATACGACAAAGGCGAATGCAGCGGGTCAGATGGCTCTGGCGATGGATGGCGCTCCATAATCAAATCCTAATTCCATCGCCAGTGTCGCCGTGTCGCGGTGCCATGCCCGAAGCGGCGCAGCTGGTCATTCACAGCCTCAGGCATACGCCCGCCCGCTGATTGGCCGGCTGCGCGGAGAGGACCCCCACCGCACGTCGACGCTCCGAAGCCTGTCTGCTACCGCGGTGGGACACTCCATCCAGGCAGAAACGATAGCGCTGGCGGGCCTCAATGCTCATTAATTCTCTGCACCCAGCACCCCCCATGCCGTGTGCCCGCTCCCCGGACCAGTGCCGTCGCCAGATGAGATTGTCGCGACGAGTCCCCTTACGCACACGGCCACGACCGGCCCCAGCCAAGGCGGACCACAACCACGACCACGACGATGAGGACACCTCACTCCAGTCGCACCTGCAACTGGCCACACACAGCCTGTAGGTAAGCCGCTCGCGTTAGCCACACGCAGCCCGACGGATAGCGTCGTGCACACTTGATGCAGCTCGACGGCGGACCAGAATCATCAGACACAGGCCGGTCTGGACGAGCAATTCACGCGACCTCAATTCCGCTCATGCCGTGTTTGACTGTGCACCCCCTCTGCTGAGTGGCTCTAGCACCCGTCGCAGTGGGGACCGCCTTCGCGCGCTGCTGCACTCGGGGCACTGGCTCTACCTAGACTCGTAGACTCCTGGCCTCAAAAAGCAGACTGACTCCCAGCTGCCGTGTGGCCGCCAATATCAGGAGCAATACGAGCACAACGAGCCGCCTTGCCAGCCCGTTTGTGCCCACACTGCGTGACTTGCCTCCATACTTTACCCTAAGCACGCCCTAAATCCGAGCCCCGAACCCTGTTCCAACGCGAAGCCTGCAAAGGCTCAGGTTTGAGCGAGCGCTGCTGATCTCGCAATCCTCTCGCAAATTTATTTGCATCGTGTGCCCTCCCAATCACACGGTCCGTAGCTGCGTGCATTCACCGGGCCCGCCGCTTCCGGCGAATCATCCTCTGCTCTCGCTGCGCTAGACACGACCATCTTTCCCTTAAGTCGAGACAATTTGCACCGCAGGACCTGGCACCGCCTTCAGCGCGCCCCTGGCGAAACACGCATCACCGTATAGCGCGCGCCTTGCTCGGTGCATCCTCAAGGCTCACGCTTCTTTGTGCGTGAAAGTCGGCTGGGGCTCGCAGCCTGTTGTTCGCCATGTCGCACCTCGCACGCCGCACGCCACTCTTCCTGACGAATGCACGTCGACATCAACACATGCCAAATGCACAGTGTACTACCAAGCATCTGTTGTTTGCGGCTTTGTGACTCCTTCTTGGCGCAGCGACACGCTCATGAATCGGCATTGCTTTTGCCTTTGCTGTCCTTGGCCGCTCGCAAGTGGACCGGCATGGTAGGGAACGCCTCTGCTGAGCCCGGCAGCGCTAGTCGTGCAACTGTGACGAGATTGCCCATCAGCAAGCGACGCAAGGACGCAAGGACGCAAGGGAGACGCTACAGCCGGCGGCGATTGCAAATAGTCCATGTTTGCGATTCCTGATGGTGTCGGCGTTTCTTGCTTCGCCAAAGGCCTTGTTGGAACCATGGAGCTGCCGTCACACTCCGTAACTCCATAGCGCTGGACGTGCCACGACAGGGGTGGCCGACGCTCGTTCCTCGGACAGTAAAGGTGAAAAAATAGATGCATACGTAATCCGTGTAGCATCTCGGAAGTGTGCTGGGAAAGGTAACAATTGCAGCATCACGCTTGTTCCCCTGCAGCTAGCGCCCTGTTTCCTGCTGTGTCATGGCGAGGCACAGCACCGACTATGTTGGACATGGATTGCCATTAATTCCCAAAGACTCCATGCATTCGAGCTACACATCTCAAACATGCACGCCTCCTGCTCCGTGCAGTCCGCCATGGAATGCTTATTATGGAGACTTGAATAGATTCGCCTTGTTATCGTGTTACAGCCACGGCCATGAGCATGATTTGCTGTACTGTGTACATACTACAGACTCGGCCTCTTGTCAGCACAATTCCACCCTTGCAACCATACACCGTTGACACACGCGCACACACGCACCTTCCGCATGCAGAAATTTTGCAATAACCATCAAGTCAGACCGAGTGACCTTTGTGGAGATGGCTCATGCTGGTTCCGGCGTAGAATAGAGAGGGCAAAACTTACTTTCAAGGATCCTGGAGGCGCGACACGGACATCCCTCGGCACGGCCATGCCCCCATACGAGCACGAGTCGCTGCCCAGCCTCGAGAAACGTTAGCTGTGTAAGACCAATCTACACCACTTTAGGAAGCGTTATTGGTCGGCCCACGGCGCGTTGATACGTTACCGCGCCCCTCCTCGACGCGTACACGCATTGCACTAACACGTCGAATGTCGACCATGTAGGCGTCAGGCCCGGTCCTTCAGCTGCAACGATCATCTACACCGAGTGTTCCGGCGTAGCCTACCACCATTGATATTCTAAGCCAAGGTTGTTTTCGTTAGCGAACTGCGGTCACGCTGGCCGTTCGCGAGACCGATAGCGGTTCAGGCGAGCCTCAACATTGATTGACATGTAGTGGCGACGCACAATGCCCAATCCTCTTTCGCCAGGACAATTTTTCCCGGAAGCCGACAGATGCATGAGTCTACCGATCGCTCTCAGCATACCGTAGATATCCTGCCCGCCTGTACGTGCGCTGCCCGATTACGATGACGCTTTGCATCATGCTTAGACGAGCACAACAGCAGCAAATCGCGGCAAACGGACTACAACGGACTACGTCTCGCCATCAGCTCTGGTCTTGGTCCTCGCCCATGCGACAGCCCTCCGCGTTGAGTTTAGCCTCTTCGTACCACGTCGTCTTCTGGCCTCCGAAAGCCAATCTTGAGACTTCTGGATGCTTGCCCCGCTTTTACTTAATCAAGTAGGTAGGACGAACCCAAACAGATCGAATGCTTTGAGCTCCAGCCCTTGGGCAATCAAGAGCCTCCTGGAGAGCCATACGGAACAACCTAGGCAACCATCACCGGTTTCATGCCATGTTGCTGTGCCTCCGGTGCCACGGCTTGCTGGAGCTGGTCGCCTAAGTCTACTGTACGAAGTATATCCACTTTTTGTTGCTGGCCGCATGACCCATGGATTTCATGACTGGCCGAGCCTCGTAACTTGGATGCTAGGTCGTTGGATGCCACTTGACAACACCTACGACTCCTGCTTTGTGGATCGCATGTCGTTGTTGTTGCTTGACCACGACGAGTGACCAATAGGAACAGCGTACGGGCTCGCAACTCATCTTCGGTCCCATCACGGAAGCACGTTACGGGGGCTGATGGATGTGGTCGCCGTGTGACGTCTTGACGCCACGAGCGGTATCATCCGTGCCCATCGCTCGCAGACATGAACGGGGACTTTCTCTGCCCAACTCGGCTTTGTCCTTTGCCCGAGTTCAATAATGTTTCACGATACTGTACTTGACGGGTGGAAGGAGCATCCTGCACAGCACCGACGCAGGTCTTTGCACCGCGAATCCGACCGTATCGTCACTGAATCTAGTATTGACTTACGCTAATGTACCTACAACCACATCATGTCCAGTATTACCGTAGCGTCCGGCAATTTTGCGACTTGGAATTAAAGCAAGACAAGCCCCGCGGATCGCTGGTTGTCCGCAAGCGGCAATCACGAATTCATGAGGTGCAGGTGGTGCTTTCTCCGCTTGCTGCGAGTCAGCGCCACGTCCTCCAACAACTACGGCTAGACCCCGCCATGCACCTGGGCAAGGCCGAGGGCGCAGACAACCATCAACAAACACTCTTACACATCATGATTTGTGGTCCAAGTTAAGGAAGCTATCAATCTTAATCATCGATCGAAACACTGACCCGACTAATTCTCACAGCTAACATAACATGTCATGTGTAGTCGGACATTGATTCAAGGTCGCTCCGTCAGGTCCGGGAGTCTGGTCACAATTACCCTCCCTGCTCTGCGCCGTCATACATCACTCAGCACACACGGGCTCAGCTTTGCTTGGAGCATTACAGCCCAAGGCGACGGATATGTCTCCCACCCCAACACAAGATAACCTCTCTGCCGTCTGCAAACCGCAGACCGCAGACCGCAGACCAAGGGTGCCTAGGCTTACGCGCACTATGTGCATAATAACACGACTAGATGTTTTCCAACGATCGACCTTGCTTTGCGGCCCATCGCTTTACCACCTCTCGGCCTCCACATCAGCAGTCGTGTTGAACAGGCCAGCACTCCCAAGTGCCTTGAACGCAAGATGCCGCAAGCAGCCGCGCGCTCGCCTTGGGAAAGTGTTGCACTGGCTCGCACAAAGTGCATGCCAAACAACCAGGTTCTTTGTCGACCAGAACGCCCTCTGCTTCCCGGACAGCTCGCATCCTACCTTGGCTCGACTGATTACCACGTCGCATCTTATTTAACGTTGTGCTGCTTGCAGGCACCGCTCCGTCTTTCGCCACATACCTGCAAGCATGACAGGCTGGTGACTAAACCCTGTCGTCTTCTCATCTTCTATCGGAGCCGGCGATCATCTCACATCAACAAGGCCCTGGCTTCTCTTTTCTCTTGCTTCTCTTGTCGCATAACGCATTTAACTTGAAGATAGGCTGTAGTTGGTACCCGCCTAAGTCTCAGACATGGGCGCAGTACATTACCGCCCGGAGCATGGACTCAGTCGCACCAATCCGGGAGCAACACCAAGTCAATCCTTCGGCTGAATGTGCCTTGTTGGACGCCGATCTATACCGGACCGTTTTCCTGCTTGTCGACGCAAACACATGTCCAACAAAGTGGTGAGACGATGCGATATTGGAGACACCGTCATTTTGACTGCATGCATCTTGTCCAACTTGGAGGCTGGTTGGCCTTTGCCGACTAATGTCGGATTCAAGCACATCTCATCGGATGGAGAAGTTTGCATTGTCTGTCATGCTAAATTTACCACAGAGAATACGCATATCCGCCGGCGATGAGGCCGTCACAGCTCGCCCCCTCCATCCCGTGACCGTGTCCCTGCACCACTACATCAATCAATGTATTGATTTTTGGGGCGTTATGCAGGAAAGAAGTGTTAAATTCCACTGGCAATATGGTATATTCAATCCGACCTGATCTGGACCTGAACATGAGCGATACACTTGCGTTGTAATTTCTGGGCTGTCTTTAGGCAGAACATGAAGTTTATGTTTGTGGCTTGCGTGACTACAAGGAGAAGTCATTGCAACCAAGACTTTTAGAGATTGCTGTGAAGTCAGGGAGTGCACAACAATGGAGCATTGAGCGTCACCACAACGACGACATGATGTAGAGCTGCTCTCACACATCACCACCCTGTGAGACAACTTGAGGTCAGAACACTAATTTATAGTTTAGAACGTAAGATAGGCAAGAATGATGTTACAGGTTTCTGCTTAAGCTTCGAAGTGCACTCGAGGTTTGAAAGTTATTACGGAAGAATAGAACGGATGTCAAACTTCCAGCCTGCGCGTGACGAGACTAGGACAATACCCTGACTAGAGTTGAAAAGAGAATCCACGATCACGTAATTGTGCCTCGAAGAGCGATGATGGCTGTTGGCGAGATCAATTTCTGATTACAATGTAGGCGGATTGCAGAAATACTTACTTCTACAAAGGTTCCATGAGACTCGAATATGCCATTATTGACGAGCTTGGGATTCTTTGGCCCAACGCAACCAAAGCAGTAGTTTTGTCCGAGCGGCGGGTTTTGGATCGTGTAGGACGAGGCATTTGTGTTCCAAGCGACCCCTAGATGAAGGTCAGTACATCACGTTGACAGCTTGCAGAGTATGCTCATTACCGTTGTTTATCGACAAGCCCTGTCCAGTACCTGCGCCAGCACGATCTCTCAACACGACGGCTGCGTTCGTACTGCCCTCAAGCAAAAATCCGTGCGCCCACCTCTGGTGTGGCTCCATGCTTACAAGGGGCTGCTGTGCTTCGTACCTGATACACGCGTTCGGCCCCGCTGTCAGAGTCTTTGTAGCGATGCCGTAGCTCTTGGTACCTTCCCCGCCTGCCGTCTTGCAATTGTGAACGAGGACTTGAGTCCCATCAATGGAGATATCCAGAGCATACCCCGCGCCGTTATCCGTGGGTCCATCGCGGTTCATCATGACATCGGTGATTGTGAGCCGAGAAGAAGACTTTTGTGTGTTTATGAAGTTGTTGAAGCCAGTGAGGTCAAGGTTGCGGAGCCAGGAATCAGTGGTCCAGGAGGAAATGAAGATTGCATTACGGTCACATTTCCCTCCGAGGCGAGTGTCGGAGCAAGGCGGACTCAGGCGAATGCTGAGATTCTCGACGCCCATTTCGGATGGCTGGACTGGTGGAGTGAAGGGGATTAGGGCGATAGAAGTCATCAGGTCTTTGGCGGCATTAAGGGAGTCGGTCAAGGGAACGTCAAGCGCTACTTCCTTGTTGGATACGGACTTGATGCGGCGCGGCTGCTGGACCAGCTTGCCTGGCTTGAAGTTGTCAATATCGTTATCATCAAGGGTCAGAGATAGATGGCGATGTACTGACCTGCAGCCATTTGGGATAAGGCGTCATGCCTTGAGCATCTATCCATGCCTGTGTCACGGCCCTGCTCACCATGACATGCATACCCACCGCGAGTCCGCTAGTATCCGTGACATGTACACTATGGGTTCCGGTTGGGACGTAATTGTCTGTGATAGGGATGGGCTTTCCCATTTTCGGCTTGCCAGAGGAGTTACCCATGATGATGACATCCTCAGTCAGATATTTCAACTCTAAGATGGTCTCCCCGGTACCAACCCCGCGTAAGGTCGTCTGATTGTCGACCCGGAGCCCGTGAGAGAGTGTGTAGGTGCCGGCCTTGAGCTCAACTACACCCCCACCAGACTTGGCTACGCTGTCAAGCGTTTTCTGGATTGCGGAGGATTGATCACCGCTGCCGGGGGTGAGAGTCTCCATTGCTGGTCTGGAAAGGGCTGGGAGGGGAATTTCAGACTGGTGGTATCCAGCATAAGAGAAGTCTGGAAGCTTGTCGCCAGCAGCTGTCCAAGCCTTCTTGTAGTCGATGCTTGCCGCCTGGGTGAGGAATGGCAATGCTGCCAGAAGCGCAACGGTTTGAGGGAGAATCATGATCAAACTTAGAGATGGTCACAACATGTCAAGCCGAGAGTTGCGAGCAGGCTGTTTATGACATGCTAGATGTCGGCTCCTTCGCATGCGGTCAGATTGCGGCTGGCTTTTCCCAGACATTGGGGGCGAGGTGTGAAGTGATGTCAATGGAATGTCACAGCACGCAACGGGAGTGTAATTACTTTTGGAGTATAATTAACTGCTGCGCTTGCTAGAGGACTTTGCATGCCCCTACAGTGCATTCCAGAGGCGCCTGTTCAATGAGGATGTTCGAAGATATGGTGTGGTTTTGGCACGACACGGGATTTCTGAAACTCGAAACTAAGGGTTGACCCAATAATGAGCCACGGATTGGTCCCGTCCGCCCCCGAAGTGAAGGCCGATCCACGGTTCTATTACAATCTTGCTATCTCGATTGCGAACAGGAACACGACTCATTTTCGGCAAGGATGATGGATAGCATGTCATTGATCGTGGGGTCCTGAATGGCCTCATTCACCAATACAAGGGCGATTGGAAGAAGTCCAGGGCGATGGACGTTGGAGACGATGTGCAGGTGGTTCGTGATGGGACTAGTGTTGGGTGTTGGGTGTTAAGTGTGGGTCCCTGGCGGTTCAGCCTTACTGTAATGCCAAGCAAGCCGCGGCTTCCAAGGTCTCGCGTCCCCAACTTTTTGGCTGGCCACTTTCCAAAATCGCCAGCTCACGCTCACGCCTACGCTCACGCAACTGGGCCACAATCGCCATACGATGCCGCCTCCGAATTCAAAGAAGCTCACCGCGCAGCCAGTGCGCACGCGACAATTCGCCGGAAAGCCCGCTGCTGTCGAGGCAGAGGAGCGCTCTAGTTCCGAGTCCGAGTCGGAAGAGGAACAGCCCAAGCAGAAGCCATTTGCAAAGCCGAGGCCCGCGCCGGTCACCTCGTCGTTTCCCAAAGGCGCGCTCAAGTCGAAGCTTGCCGCGCGCCAAAAGTCTGACGCGGAGCGCAAGGCACTGGAAGACGAGTTCGAGACGGAGAGCGAGGGCGAAGACGGCGGCGAGGGCAGTGGCAGCGCGGACGGAAGCGGCAGTGGCAGTGGCAGCGACAGCGACAGCGAGGACGAGTCGGAGGAAGAGTCGAGCAGCGAAGACGAGGCGCCAAAGAAGCTGCTGCGGCCCGTGTTCCTCAAGAAGAACGAGCGCAACAAGGTCGCGGCGCCCGTCAAGTCTGCAGAGGAAGCCGCCGCCGAGGAAGAGGCGCGGCGGCAGGAGCAGTCGCGCGCGCTGGTGCAGGAGCAGGTCGAGCAGCGCATTGCAGAAAAGGCTGCGGGCAAGAAGGACTGGGACGACGACGTCGAGGATGCCGACATCAACGCCATCGACGACACCGACGGGGTCGATGCCGCTGCTGAATACGCCGCCTGGAAGCTGCGCGAGCTCAAGCGCATCAAGCGCGAGCGCCAGGCCATCGAGGAAGCCGAAGCCGAGCGCGCTGAGATTGAGCGTCGCCGCAACCTGTCCGCTGCCGAGCGCGAGGCCGAGGACCGCGCCTTCATCGACCAGCAGAAGGAGGACCGCGCCGACCGCGGCGAGATGCAGTACATGCAGAAGTACTTCCACAAGGGTGCCTTCTTCACCGACGAGCTCAAGGAGCTGGGCGTCGATCGCCGGAACCTTATGAATGCCCGCTTCGAGGACCAGACCAACAGAGACGTCCTGCCCGAATACATGCAGATCCGCGACATGACCAAGCTCGGCAAGAAGGGCAGGACGCGCTACAAGGACATGAAGACAGAAGACACGGGCAGGTGGGGCGACTATGCCGAAGACCGCCCGCGCAGGGACAAGGGCGACTTTGGTGTCGACGAGAGATTCCGGCCAGACGCCTACCGTGGCCGCGACCCAGAGGGCGAAGGTGCCACCGGAGCCAACGCCAAGCCGCTGGGCGACAGGAAGAGGTTCGGCGAGGATAGCGAGAGGGACAGCAAGCGCCCGAGATACGAAGAAAGAGCCTGAAGTTACACTCATCACAGCATTTGCCGGCGTTGGACACATCAGCATTCGAGGCGCACCCTATCCAGTATAACACGGTGCATAGCGCTTGTCATAAATCCATGGATCGTATTATCATCACTACTCGACACGTGCACGTCGCAGCTACTCCTCGCGCACTCTCTCATATGTCCCGCGACCTCGTCCCTCACCATCGGCCATGGCCTTGGCATCCTCCCTCCCCTTCTCCACGTCAAGCCTCCACAGCAGCGGTGCCGGCAACACCACCAACACTGCCAGGAATATGAAAGCTGGCCTTATGCTACCTGCGTGATCCACGATCCAACCCACCAGGGCTGGACCAAATGCGCTGCTGCCTTTGTCTGTCACAGCGTAAAGTGCAAAGAACGCTGCTTCACTGCCCTCTGGGATCAATGGCGCGTACACAGATCGTGCATACGACGAGATGCCTCCCATGACGATTCCATGAAGTACCGCGATTGGGTATATTTCCCATGGCTGTTGGAGACCAATGAACCCGAGCTTCCTGAACAGCGGGATGAAGCCAAGCAGTCCATATAATGGAATCATCTCCATGCCTGCAACGCAGCATAACAGTACCGTCTTTGGCTGCAAGGAAAAGCGCTTCTGGACCCGAGGCCAAGCGAAAGCGCCGACGATCCCGGAACCAATGGACGTGATTGAGAGCAGAGCGATTGCAATGGTGCCCATGTGGAGCTCTGTGCGTGCGAACAACACGGCTGTTCCAGAGATAGTGGCGACTGCGTCAGAGAGCAGGAACCACGAGATGAGGAACATGAGCGTCTGTCGTAGACTGATTGCACGCAGTAGAGTACGCCAAAACGATCGTAGGGAAAACCGTGTGTAGAACAAGAAGGTGCGAAATCTGGATGTTGGGGCCGAGATTGTCTTGGCCTCCTGAGACGGTAGTGGAGGCCCAGGTCGAGGACGAAGCCAGAGGAATGTTGGCGTCGTCAACGCGGCCCACCACATACCGACGAGCAATAGAATGACACGAATAGGCAGACTTGGATGGCGTTTCTGAATGGCGGTATTGCTAAACAGCCAGAGGATCATTATGCTTACGACTTGCACGAATACCGCGGCCATGTAGCCATATCCGACGCCTCTACTTGACATGTGTGCCGAAAGCTCGAGATCGCGTGTGAGGCGGTCAGGGTCCGACCGCATACCTCTGTCCACATCGAGTGTTGGGTTCAGGGCCTCCAGCTCGAAATCGGATGACGAGTCTGAAGTTGCAACTTTCACCCCAGCGCTGTTGGCGTGATTTGCAACGAGCAACGGCAAAAAAGCATTTAGCAGAACGAATGAGCAACCAAGACTCGTGACACCAATAATCACAAGTATTGGTGCTAGAAAGTATACCGTTGGCGAGATGAAAATGAATAGAGCACTTGCAACAGACCCCATGTATGCGAATGCCATCAGCATCTTCTTACGGTATGGACCTGCGAAACCATGAGCCTCGTGTTTACACCACTAGAATCCTTCATGTCCTGATCGGCATGGGGACGTGACTTACCATGATCCGCGAATGAGCTGAAACACACAAGTGTAACAGCCTGTACCATGACGGCTGCAGAAAATGTGTACATGGCAAAGCTGCTGGTTGAAATGGTAGTGTTCAGGATCTTGATCATACATTGATCGCTCCCTTTCTGACCATCTTCGGCGCGCATCCGCCGAGATCCGCCATGGTCTACACAGCTTTTGGTGCTGTCCGAAAAGAAATGCCCATTTTCGCGAGCTAATTGTTCGAGTATGACAGGTAAGAAAGCTCCTATGTACGAGTGAGTACAGCTAGCAGTTGTTGTTGTGCGGCAAGTGAGGCATACCAACAGCGACCACAGCGAAGACTTCGGCTGCGATCGGATACGCGTACCAACCATTCAGCTCTCGATTTGTGGTTGCGCTGGTGTCTTCCCCTTCGTAGTGGGCCTGCAATTGAACAAGTTCTGCCACTTCTTCTTCGCTGTTGAGTGACATATTTGGTTCCTGGTGTGAGTCGCAAAACTGAACTAATTCAACGCAAAGTGAGAAGGTGTTGGTGGATCAAATCCACATTGAGACTGAAAAAGTGGGGCTGGAATGAAGTCATGTTTCGGACCTGCCACTGACTTTTGACGTCGCGCTTGTACATTCGCACCTTACTAACACTTCTAGATTGGGTTTTTAAGAAGCAACCGAATTCAATGTGTGCCATCGCTGGTGGCGTCTTAACAAAATTTTCGACGATTTGACAAACACACCACGGGATCTCCTGCAGATCCACTCCCCAAATGCCTTCCACTAACACCGTCTTCATAATTACACACTCTGAATATCTTCTCTACAGTACCGGCAAAGTCCCAGATTCTTCCTATGGTCACTGTGTGCCAACTCATAAAGCACATTTTGTACTGTATGTGCCGCGGTGCTTTTGGAATAAAGCCTTGATCAACTGCAATTGCCTGAATGAGTCCTCGGCAATCTGCCACAGGTGCGCGATTTACGTGATCGCATTGAATATCTTCAATCGGAGGGAAAGAGTTGGTTGTAGAGAGGTCGCCCTGGTTAAAAAAGATGGGGTAGTTCTCTTCTCGTAGGATCCAGTACTGGTCGTTTCCTGAACCCTCGAGCGTAAGATTCAGATTGTACCCGCCAGGAGTGGAGATGGCTGCGCATGATATTGCGCTGATTAGGAGGGAAAGCGGTGCAAGTGGGTGCATGACTGGCCAAGTCGGCGAGTAAAGTGTGAGATGATATTCGAGACAGCTGATGGCTATCAGTCGTGGATCCTGTCATCAGCTACCAGAACTTATGCAAACTCAAGGTCATGATATGAGAATTGCTACTGCTGTCACTGGGCTCAGCGCGAGCGATGACGTGATGCTGTTAGTACTGGGGACACCAAAACCACACTGTGTGGCCTCAAACGTTTCTTACAGCGCAAGTCTAATCGTGTCTTCGTACAAACTTGCACCAACTGTAAATATGTGCGATTGACAGCTGTCGCGCCCGCATTTCTAACCTTGCTGTTGTCGAGCTAAAGAAGTACGATGCACCAACAGCACACGCGTTTATACACCGCTAGAGTCTGGGGACATGCGTGCCCTGCCATCCTTACCATAACGTGTGTTTGGAGCTATGTAAATGCCTAGGGAACAGCCATATATGTCACGTTGTGTTCAAGATCTCAGTAGCCGTAAAGGTCCTGCAACACGCCATGTCAGTGCACGCGAGAGAGTGACGTAGTTCATCTCGCACTAGTTCATAGGCTATTGGTTAAGTCTCCTTAAGAATGGGATGCACGCAGGAAGTCGAAGGGCAAAGTGATACCAGCAAGAATTGGCCCATCATAACCACCTGAACATGCCGCCCGCCCGAAGAAGGGGCGTTGCCAAAGCCTCGGGAACACCTCTTGCGCCAGCTCGCACTGCCAATCCCTCACACCTACCTCAACCCCCGAATCTCCCCTTCCGTCTTCGACCAGCCCAGTTTGGTCTCATACAAGAAAGAATATGCTCTAGCCTGTACGCCTTGGTAATACAAGTAATCCTTTGGAATCAGACTCGTGGCATCATGGCCCGACCTATCCTGTTCGCCGTGCTTGCGAGATACCCGACACCAGAAGATTTGTCCTTCGCAGAACTGGAAGACCTCACTAGGATGCTTCAGCCAATCGGACTTCACAACATTCGGGCAATGCGCTTAATCGCGATGGCGAAAGCATGGCTCGCTGCGCCACCATCTCGAGAACGTAGATACAGGAAACTACATTATCCGACAAGGGGATGTGGTACTGATGTCAAACCTAATGAAGTTCTCAGCCCTGAGGACGATCGAGTGGGCTGGGAAATTGCACATTTGCCTGGCATGGGTGCATATGCTCTCGACAGCTACCGCATTTTTTGCCGTGACACATTAAGAGGTGTCACTCTCTCCAAAGGTGTCGAGCCGGAGTGGAAGAGAGTAGTAGCAGACGACAAAGATCTCAAAGCTTACCTCAAATGGAAACGGGAAGTCGAATAATTGTTGTGGCCTAGCAGAGTTTGTCGCAGTATTGTCTTCCTCACCACGGAGAATGCGGTCGCAACGCAGCACCCCAGGTAGTTTTTCAAGTGCCCTGCAAGAGTTTGGCTGCGTAATTTGAACCAAGTTGAATGAGCTCACCCTGGCATGTGACACACGACTCCTCAGCGTCGCCTCCTCGCCAAGAACACGATGCGAATAATACGTCACAACCACATTGTCTGCCATGCAAGGATAGTGTGCCGGCATACTAATCTAATGCTATCGAATTGAGAGACAGCTTTCGTAGATGTACGTATGGGGCCACTTTGTACGCACAAAGCATCCTGTAAGCGAAGCTGCTTTAGGCAAATGCTAAATACTGCTTTGGGCGACGACGACGAACAAAGGACGAAGCCGAATATGACACTTCTCTTTTTAGGATTGAAGCATAATCAACAACCTACTAATAGAAATCTGAAGTTGGTTGAGCCTCTTCACTGTCCGTTTCGCGAGCATGCTCTTCCACGCCACACCTCTCTCGGCATACCTAGTCCTCTTATATGGTCTAGGTAGAGAAGTACAGGCACAATTCGATCTTGGTACCGCATCTTCGTTTAGTGTTATAGCGAGCTCTGCGATCACCAATATTAGATCCACAATCATTGACGGTCGAATTGCTATCTTCCCAAACAACGCCAGCTCGGTCACCGGCTTTCCACCCGGCACTGTCATCGCCAGTAGCGATGTCTACAGTCGAGCTAAATAAGATGCTCGAGCTGCCTATATTGCTGCTCGGTCCTTATACCTGACAAAAGATATCACTGGACAAGATCTCAGAGGTCAACTCCTTACGCCTGGGACTTACTTCGCTTCGTCTTCTGTAGGCATTACAGGAGCTCTTATCCTGGACGGACAAAGTATTAAAGACGCACAATTTGTCTTCTAGATCGGCCCGACCATTAACACCGCGGAATCCTCGAACGTGGTCCTCATCAACGGCGCACAAGCCTCCAAGGTAGTCTGGCAAATTAGTTCTTCGGCTACGCTCGGCACTGGAACAATTTTCAGGGCAACATCATCACCTGAGATTCAATCACCTTGGTCACTGGCACCACTGTGAATGGCGGCCTATACGCATTGACAGGTGCTGTTACGCTTGATACTAACTGCATTACTGTACCACGGAGGTTTTCGCAACAGCCGACAGGAACGAATCTAATCTTGACATCCACAACCTCGACATCCACAACCTCGACATCCACAACCTCGACATCCACAACCTCGACATCCACAACCTCGACATCCACAACCTCGACATCCACAACCTCGACGTCCCCGTCGTCTGTATCCCACACAACTAGCAGAGATTTTAGTGGTAGTGGCCGTATATCGATCCCAACTACCGGTACTAGTGACAATGATACCACTATATCTCTTATCATATCCATTATCATGGACTTCTTAAATGGTCTGACCACTACAACTCATGTGCGCGATGGAGCGGCGACCACATCATCGCTAAACACCGTATCTAATTTTATTGCGCCAAGCCCAACAGGCAATATGACGATCGCATCTCTGGAGACGGAAACACCAAATACGCAACTGAGCTCCGACAACACAACGTACAATACATTTACGGCTAATTCGACATATTGGAAGTTCCCAACGACTACTGTGCTCTCACTTTTTGCAGTCACAGAGCCGAAAACAACGAGCACCCAAGTGCAAACTGTGGCGTCCTGAAACGACCAAGTTATAACAAATAGCGGTACTTCGTACACGCAAGTTACGCAATACCTACCCAAAACATACTATTATTCTAGTACAGCAGTCGTACTACTCGTTAGTCTAACTACTTCGCCTGAGGTTAGTGTAAACACTGGCACTGGATTGGCATGTCAAACACCTCGTTTGAGCTTACTACTGCTTGCGATTATAGTTGCGTTATTAGTATCATTGTCGTCAAGATAAGAAGTGGCCTTGAAGTCAACTGCTATGTCAGCGCTTGAAGCTATGTCTTCCTATGTACCTTTCGTTCCTGTGTAGACAGACATCCCATATTTGTTGTGCCAATGATCTAATACAACCGAAATTTTCATACATGCTAAGGTTTACGAAGTGTTGCCTTCATTTAGCCAACAGTACAAGCTGAAATAGCAATTTGTACCTAGGTACTTTCAATATGTTATAGATTGAAATCCGATAACGCCGGGCACATGCTGTATGTGGTTAGTGCAGTGGATTAATAAGACCGTCTGGCAAGGCAGTTACTTGACTGCATGTGGTTGGGACATGCCGTATTTGCGAGCTCCTGTCGCATTGCAGGGTGTGCTGTGCCGTCTTGCTATGTGGCTGGGCGGCGCAGTGACGCCCTGTGACGCCCTGCTTGCACAACTCCAACCTACCAGAATTTCAAAGAGCAACACAAATCACAAAATCATCGCTGCTGAAACACGTTATCACTGTACCTCGCCAACTCACTGTCGTTGTCTGTCATGGTTGCTATCACTCTTCTGCACCATACAAGCCATTACTCGATGCTTTGATGGCGGAAGGTATCGATGCGTACTGCCCGCAACTGTCAACTTCAGACTTAACTAAACTGAACGTTAGTGATGTCAAACACCCGTCGAAGGCTATCCTCAGAACGAGCAAGACACCGAGGTAATACTCAATATTTTGAAGCCATTGGTGGAAGAGCAAGGCGAGAGTGTTATCTTGCTCGCTGCAACTCAAGCCGCAAAGAACGAGTTGTACGCGAAGAAAAGAGCAAAGCAAGGACTTTCTAGTAGAATTGTCGGCGTTCTCTATATTAGCGCCTTTATTATTCTAGTAGAAGAATCTCTTTAAAGTTTCTTATAGAAATAGTTAAAGTAGTAACGTACCTTGCGGGTTAGCAATACACTTTTGCTAAGCTCTTACTAAATTCTACTCTATTATAGCGCAAAACAGCCTAGTTTAGCTCTGTATAGGACAATGCAACCCAAGATATTATTCAGAGTCTACTTCTACTGCTTGCTTACACGTACGCGCGTTATACCCAGTCTGATTGCACTGCCTGAACCTGCTTCCTTTTATGCGATCTACGTCGCGTAGTAGCCTTATTTGCCGCTCGAAGCTCTGCGATCTCCTTTTGCGCCAACGCTAACTTGTGCGCAATAATTGCTGCCCCCTTTAAGACCTTCTCAAAGACCTCCACTATAGACGTTAGTGAGCTATCTACACGCCTCTGAATTCTCGCCTTCACCAGCGTCGATTGCGACCCTAGTTTAAGGGTATTGCTTAGGGTTTGCAACTGCTAGGGCTCGTTGTTAATAGGCAGTAGTAGTAATAGAGTACGTAATCGGATGTTAAGAGCTGTTATAAGCTGCTCTAGGGACCAATCTAGTGCCTCGAAACCCTCCTTAGATATTACTAAGAGTAATTGCTGCATTATAGGCGCGCATAAATCATAGCAGAAATTCAAGTTTTGTAATGTTGTCAGATTTGATAGATAGGATAATGTGTTTATTCATTGTCTCTGTCTGCGGTGCTGTCTCTTTAGAGGGACTCGCTCTACAGCCTTAGTAATACTAATTCCTAACGCTAGTCTTATTCTAGGGGTCTTATATCCTGATCCTGCCTAGACTACCTTCAGCTCTGTTATAGAGTAAGGCCTTGTTAAAACCTATCAAGCAGCTAATAATTAGATAGCCGGTGTTGATTAGCTTATGTTAGTTTTCGCGGATAAGTGAAGTGGCACTAGATACGGAGGTTAGGGCGTACTAAGACAGTAACAGGGTGCTTCTGTAAAGAGTATAATATATTAGGTAACTTAAAATATAAAGTTAAAGACAATAAGCTATAAGAGCACATTGTCGAGATCTATCTACTAGGAGATCCTTTCCTCCTCACGATCGTCGTTGTGAGCGGCGTAAGCCGTTCGTGGGGCGACTTTTCCTTAGCTCCGTGAGCTTGACCTTAGCATCGTGATCTGTCACGTGACTTCCCATTAGACACGTAGGTAGGTCTTCGCCGTGCAACCCTGTTAGTAGTTTTTTTTTTTATTTTTTATTTTTTTTTATATCATTTACATTGTACTATCTATTGCTAGCATACATACAATGAAGCTCATGCAGTCCTAGGGACTATGGAGCGCTGCGCATGCCTCGCTAATCCCTCTTTCCTAGGGTCCACGCTTAGTGCTATCAGCTGCAGTCTTTCACCTGCGTTGTGCATTTCTGCCTATCCTCTCTTTCTGCCTTTCTTTGCAATTTTGACGTTGTTGCTAGCCCTTATAGGGCTCCTGCTGCCAACAGCCACCTAGCTGTAGCAATCTCTGTTTTCTTTAGAAAGTCTTTTAGAGTAGCACTTCCTTTTGTAGTACTAAATAATTGTTTTAGCGTAGTAGTAGGCATATCTAGCGTTTTTAACATTCTTTTTTGCTCCTTTGTGTAATGCTTACATTATAGAAGAAGGTGTTCTAGTGTCTATAATGCTCTGCAGTTGCTAAAGCATTCTCCTTTATTATCCTTACCTATAGCTTTAGAAAATTGCTTAAAGAAGCCCTTTCCTAGCTTAAGCTAGTAGTAGGCAGCTAGCACCCTCTTTAGGCTAGAGAGCAGCTGCATCTTGTACGCGATTTTGGGCCTTTCCTAGGTAGCCCTGCTGTAGGCCCTGCCTTTCTCTGCAGGCTTAGCATCCTTCCACTCTTGCTTCTATCTTGCTAGGATTTCCTCTTTAGCCTTTCTCTTAAGATAGCTTAGAGAAGTAACAAGGTCCTTTGTTATCCGCTTAAGGCCTGCCTTAGCTAGCCTATCTGCATGTTTATTGCCTTAGATTTCTCTGTGTCCTGGCACCTAAGATATAGAGACTTTGTTCTGCCTAGACAGCTGCTTACACAGCTCTGTAATCTCATAACAGACTCTTTAGCTACCTATAAGGGAGATTTTCTATAATCTTTTTAGAGCAGCTTAGCTATCTATAAAGACGTGGATCTCCTCTCCTTGTAGTTCTTAGCGTAGGTTTCTAAGAGCCTGATAGGCTGCAATAAGCTCTGCATCCATAACCTCAAGTTTCTCTCCTAGGCTGAAGTTTTTTGCCTAGAGGTATTTTCCCTGTACAGACACTTGACAGTAGCCTGCTGCTACTTCTTCTCCTATCTTAGAGCTGTCTGTGTATAGTAGAATCGGCGCTTTAGCCTTGTTTCTAAGATCTAGAAGCCACTGTTTGTGAATTTCTGCAGTTTCAGACTTGCTGCTCTTAGAGATGGAGAAGGTAGCGTAGGCAG